>JADRCD010222610.1:30550-41699 GCA_019843815.1 Montemys delectorum | reverse complement strand
CCCCCTGAGGCTGTGTAAATGTGCACCATTGACCTTCGAAGGGCACGCCACTAGTGCAGCTGCTAAACTCAATGCCACTCACTCAGGCCTGTCGTTAGTCCTCAAGCCCGTGACAGGTGTCTGCCATGGCTCTGGCAGGAAGGTCAGTACCTCAGAGCTGCTGAGTTCTCCAAGCTAAAGGCGACACTTGAAGGCTGGCAGAGAGCCAGGCCAGGGGTGGCAGTGGCCTGTGGCCTCAGCGGAGGGCAGGCTAGTTGGCTGATCTCAGATCAGGTTTGGAAGGGCTCACAGCTGAGGTTTAGTGTTCATCTCCTCTCCTCGTACAAGCGAATACATTTCCCCTCTTTCTGCTAGCCTGACACGACAGTGGCCTGGGGCTAAGGCAGACTTGGAAAAGCCTGGGCAGCTCTATTGCCTGCTTGGACCTAGGATCTGCTAAGGCTGCTGCTCTTCAGGACACTGTGTAGCTCTGGCAGTCGAGCAGACTAGTGGTTCTGATAGCCCCAGCCAAAAGCAAGGGGATAATACAGATTAAAGCGAGTATGTATGTATGTTAGCTTTTAGGCTTGCTTTGAGAGAAGGTCATGCTATATGTAGCCCAGGCTGGTCCTGCCTCAGCTTCCTGAGTGCTGGGATGACAGGTATGGACCACCATGTTTGGAAGGAAGAGCCCTGTTTATTGGCCTACTCTTTACTTAGAGTCTCCCTCACCAATGGTCTGATTCCAAGTTGCCTTATGAGAAGTGCAGAAACCTGAGCTGATGTCTCAGTAAATGAATGCTAGATGTCCTCGGGGCATGCATGGCCAGTGGAGGGGCACCTGGCTCAGAACTGGGTTTCAAATACTGCTTATTAATATAAATATATATTATATGTCTCCAAGAGACACTTAGGACTCACTTTTATCACCTATAAGAACTGGGCAGTAAAAATTAGCTTGCTTTTGTTAGGAAGCAATTAATGAACAAAAGATTCAAGTGAAATCGTTCAGTAAATGACTAATGGTCCTCAAGTGTAATCATCGGCTCGCTGTGTTTGTAAGGACACACGTCTGAGCAGTTGCCTGTGTGCACATGCCTGTTTAAGAGGGTATTGTCCATTCACATATTTGACCATGACTATGAATGTCACAGTTAACACTTTAGTGGTGTGCTAGCCTCCATGGCCCCTACTCATAGCTGTTTGACCTTCTCATGTCCCTGAGAGTTGGCTGTCATGATTCTTGTTTGATGACTGTGAGTTAGAGTCTGATGACTCTGTGGTGGCTGCCATTCTTTCTAGAACCCAGAAGAAGCTCCTGAAATGTCGTGGAGTTAGCTAGTGTCCTTCTGACACTTGCCAGGTAGGTCGACATCTTTTCCAGGGGGTCACCCTGAACCCATTGTCCAGCTTCACAGGGAATCCCACTTTACAGTCCCTATGGCTGTCTCCAAATCATGACTTTGGTCCATTCCAGTTGGGATCCAGACTTCTCAGTGGAGTGCAGGGTGTGCCTACTCTTAGCATCACCACCGAAGCCTCTGGTCTGTGAATATTACCCTGTTCTCAGGTGGACGGAGTTTTTTTTATTTATTGTCCCCCCGCCAGGTGACCAGAAAGTGATGCTAGGCCTGCAGCCCTGGTAGGGATGGAGGTGGCTGGTGAACACACAGCAGCCCAAGGGCAGTCTGGTACACACTGCACACACAGAAGCACGCATCATTCCAAAGCAGAAGCAGCTCGACTCAGATTGTAGAAATGATGTATCCCTGTTTCCAAAAAAAAAAAAAAAAAAAAAAAATCAGAAGAAAGCCACCACCATCCCATTCCAAATAGCCATTGTCATTGATTTACGCATCTTTGTTCATCCTCTGTTTAGTAGGCACACTAAGCCTTTATGTGGCGCTGATGTCTTGTGTGCACATATAGCTTGTACATCCATGTGTTTGATGCTTTTCCCCAAATCTGAGAAGTGCAATCCAGAGGCCCAGGAGTTATTCCTGACGTCTCCTTCCACATTCCTCCCCATACCTCCTCACCCTCATCTAGCGGGCACTGAGTCCTACTGAGGTGGCCGTTCTTTTCAGCGGGCAGTACTTTCCTCTGTCTCCCTACCCGACCTTGGTCATGGCTGCTAACAACTGCACTCAGTCCTTGTCCACTGTGGCACTAGGTTAATGTCCCCAGGTAGAAGGACTCCTCTTAGCTGTACTTCAGTCTGGGTCTCAGCTTTCCTTAATCGCAAGAAGGGAAAGATTAAATGAGCAAATGTATGCTAACACAAGCACACATTGCACGGACATGTTAACATGTGTACACACCGTGGATAGACTATACACCCTCTATGTGCTTTTCTGGAAGACACAGTCATGTTATACCACTCTACTTCTAGAGGCCTTAGTGTGGACCCCAGAGGGCCAGGCTGAACCTGACAGACACAAGGTTTGGCTGTCATGTTCCTTTCTGATGTCTGGCTTCTTTCAGGTTTGCCACAAACATCTTTGCACCTTCTCTTTGCTCTGAAAAACCTTCCCTGTTCGGCCTGTCTCTCATAGACTACATTCATGGCCTGCCTTGTTTCCTGGGCTCTTCCATTCTAGACAGCACAAATACGACTTTGCACATGAATCTTCTTGCATGCCTCTAGAGATGTCCTCAGAACTGACCCTTAGAAGTTGGAGTTCTAGGTCAAAGGTTATGAACTCTCTCTCTCTCTCTCTCTCTCTCTCTCTCTCTCTCTCTCTCTCTCTCTCTCTCTCTCTTTTAAGGCTTTTGATGACTATTCCAGTTCACTCTCTTGAAATCCAGATGCATTTCTTATCTTTGGGTCACAATTTTCTTTCCTAGCTTTCTGCAGCATTTCGCTGAATGCCTTCATCTAGGGCTGACCACAACTCCATTTACAAGGGTGATTTGTTTACTTTCTGCTCCCCTTGGACTTGACAGCAGAGCCCCTGAGTAGGGGCTGCAGTAATCCATCCTCCTGTCTCCCCAGGGACCCGTTCATGGCAGGTGTCTGGTGACAGCCGCTGAGCCTGCTGCCTGTAGGTTTTCTGTCTCTTTCCACAGTGGGTTGGAAGGCAACATCCCAGATGCTTGCTGGTATACCAGCAGGCCTCCAAGCGTCTAGCAAGAGGGGAAACCCTGGCATTTGCCAGATACCAGTGGAGTCTGTCTGTCTCTCTATTTCTTTCTCTTTCCAGCCTAATAGCAGAATGAAAAGCGTGTTTCCCACTCTGTGTACAGACCTGTTGGTGTGTGATGGAGCAGTGGCTTGGGCCTTAGGAATTGGAAGATGAAGCCTGCCATTTCTTTGTAGGCCTGTTCTCTTGCCCTCTTGCACACACAGAGTACAGCCTCCCTCCAAATCTCTCAGCTCATGGAAGACTTGCACCTCCTGTGCAGCATGTGTTGCAGTGACTTGGACTTACTTCTACTCCTGCGACTCCTCTGAGGCCACCAGGGTGAGGGAGGCTGGGCCATATCGGCCCTGCCCTTTTCACACAGTGATTCAGGGGATGATGATCAGCCTAGAGCTTTTAGCCTAACATCTCTAAACAACTGGGAAAACCTGAAACTGCCCCAGAGACCTTATAAAGGGGATCCTCCTGCTCTGAAGAGAAGCCCTGAAGACCACAGTCTGATTTTCTTTCTGTTTTCCAGCCTGTCTTGACTTGAAAAGGCTGGGAAAGCTTCACATGGGAGACCCCTACTTATTTAAAAATCACCTCTTTTTCCATAAATGTCACTCTGTTTCCCAGACTGGCTGTGAGTTCAAAATTCTCCAGCCTCAGCATCCTAAGTGCTGTAATTACAGACGTGTGTAGGTACACCGAACCGAGACTCTCCTCATTTACGCCTTGGCCTCTCATGGCCTGTCTAGACTCAACAGCTCCGCCACGTTTGTGACTTATATACCAATAGTGACTCATTGCCCAGACGGAGGGAAGGTGGGTGTTGGTACCTTCATTTTACAGAGGAAGACATTGAAGGTCAGAGAGGGACCGAAAGGCAGAGCCAGGTAGAGGACTGGTCAAAATCCATTGAGGTTCCTAACCTCAGTGCAGTTTGCTTTCCCGCAGCCTGCTCCGAAGCCCTGGCTTCTGGCTGGGCTCTGGGAACCTACAGACGTGTGCCCATGTGAACACGTATGCATATTTGAACTATCTTCCAGCCTGACACTAGGGCCCTCAGGCCATGTACAGCATCAGGAGGGAGTGTGGTCTGGTCCTACCGTAGGAAAGACTCGCTACTTCATTTTCCTAGCTGAGTGTGACTTTAGGCAGACAGTAAGTCTCTCTCTCCATCCTGGTCTTTTTCTTTGTGAGCGAGGATCACAGCATCCGTCTCAGAGTGTGGGTGGGATTGAACACATTCAACTAGGTTTCTTTAGGGGCAGTGCTTGGTGTGCAGCGGGCCCTGCATGAAGGGCTAGTCATCTTCTCCTCAACCCCTGCAGTCAAGCTGAGGGGCAGAGAGAGTTTGACTGGCAGGCTTGACCCGTCATGCCCCGTTTTTTCATTTGCTAGAAGAAGCTGGAGTCTCCCTGGTGTGTTCCCTCCCCACCATAAAAGTCTGCCAGCCCCATTTACATCAAGCTTTGCAAACCTTACGCGTTTGTTATTTCTCCCACCATTGTTTCCTTGCATGAAGGAACGGAGCAAGATGGCAACACTTGCCCCCAAACCGGAAGCCCTTAAAAGAGCCTGAAGACATCGTCACGTCTCCCACTGATACACACCGGGACGCTTGCACCCAGCCCTCCTGACTGTCCTGTGGCATTAGGGCAGACTCTAGGCAGCTCCCTCCATTGATTTAGGATGTGCTCTGAGGAGATCCCTGAAGCTTACTGTCTGTTCTGCCTTGTCACCAGGCCCCACCCCAGGCTGAGCGGTACCCTGGGAGCTGTCAGCGGGGGCCCCTTGCTGGTATGCTGGCCCTAGGGCTTGGAGAGGGAAGGTGCAGGCACCAGGAGGAATGTGCCAGGTCTGTTTTCATTACTCTGGAAACCACTTTGAATCACCCTACAGAGCCGAGGCTGCCCAGAGTAGAGTACACAAAATGTGGACTCCAGCTGTCAGGGAGCGGAAGCAGGACTTGGGGCTGGAGGTGCAAGCTGTATCACCTTGGCTTTTTCGCGAGGAAGGATACAATGAAATCAAATGTACTTACTATTGGGATGAGCTCCCTGTGAGGCAGTGAGCTCCCTGTCCTTAGAGGTATTCAAAAGCTATATGCTCAGGATTAGTGCTATAATCCTGACTTTGGGAGAGAGTTACTTTTTTCAGTTTTAGGACTTGCTGAGCTGTGACTGTGTTTCTGTCCTGTGACTTTAAATTTGAAGGCTTGTAGGCATCTGCTTTTGTTCAGCAACGGGCAGTGTCCTAACCACGAGCAAGCAGGCTCTGCTGTGTTATTAACTCATCGGATTCCAGACAGAGACCAGTGATGTACCCATTCACACCCTCAGTTCAGAAATAGGAACGTGAAGGTCAACCGCTCTGTGTTACCTTTGCCTTGAAAACCCGGAGGCCTGGCATCATAGTCTGGGCCCTCACTTGGGTGGGGAGGGTGTCTCAATGTTAAACAGGGCAAGAGAAGTTTCCTAGGGTGGGCAGGCCCTTTAGAGAGGCCCTTTCTGCAAGCATATCTCAGACCTGGAGGTTGGCGTGGCAGGCAGGGCAGTATCCTCTTGGTGAGTAAGGGGATGGTCAGACCCGGAAGCTCAGAAGTCCAGGTTGACATAGAGCTCAGAGGCAGAAGGCCTGCCTAGCGCGCACAAGGTCCCAGTGGCCATCTCAGTACCACCAAAGAAACCAGTAACAACCCAAAACCGAAACAAAACAAAGCAGGCAGAGGGATTATGGAACTGAATACAAAGCCAAACAGAACTGGAAAGCACCTTCAAGAGCACTGGGAGAGAAAGGCATGATGGGAAATTGGGGGAGCTGTCCCAGGAAAACAGAGGCTTTAGAACTTCAGGGCCTGGGGTTTGCTCTCTAGATTTGCCACTTTAGCTCCTTGTGTATCTAGGGTAGGTTGGCCGATGTCACTGACCCTCAGTTTCTCCCTCTGCAAAAAACGAGTAACCGTGAATGTCCTGTCTGACTGAGCTGGGAAGGCTCACCCAGAATTCAGGAAGGAGGACTACTCAGGGCGTGTCTCTTGTTCTAGGAGGCTGAGTAGGCAGAGGACTGTCTCAGGGTGGGGCTAAGTAGGCAAACTGCCCAATAGATGCCCTCCATCCCTGGATGGTGGTAACCCTCCAGTGTGTGTGTTAATCCAAGGTTAGGGGTATAGCTCAGGGGTACCTGCCAAGTGCCTGGGGTGTGTGGAAATGGAAGCTGCCGAGGACCTGGGGCCACCGACCAGCTTTGGGCTTTCAGCTGCATGCACAGTCCATTGTCCTGCTGGCCAGGGATCCCAGAAGACCCCATCCCTGTGGAAGGCCAACAGAGCTGGCCTCAGCCTCCTCCTCTGTTCCCTTTCTCAAGCATTCTGGCCAGACAGCGCCCTCCATTTCCTAATCTGCAAAAACAGCAGCGTTGGTAAACAGCTGTGCTGTTTTCTAGTTGCACGCATATCGACAGGACCCATTTCCTGCAGCAGGCAGACTGACAGGAAGGGCTGGAGGATGGAGAGCGAGGACTGTGAGACAGGGGTCGCTGCTCTGTGGCCCTGAGTGGATGGCAGCGCCCCATGTGTGAGGTTTAACTTCCTCAGCGCTCCGGAAGTTCAGGAAGGCTGCAGCTTGTTAAATGACTCTCCCGTGGTTGCCGAGCTGGTGAATGACGTCAGGCTCCTAACCAGGATTTTCCTCTTCCAGATAACGCAGCAGTAACTATGTAAAGGCCCTGCTTATATGTTCAGGCCTCAGCCTTCCCAGCTGTAAAATGGGTGGATTCTTCCATGGCAATAACATGCTCTGATTATGTTGTCTCCCTTTCACTCTACATGTTAGAACCAGAGACCTGTTTGCCCGTGCTGGCACTGTGGGGCAGCTCACCCAACTTGAAGGGCTAGGGATGCACTCTGGCTGTTGCCTTGTGAATACCTGTTTTGGTTTCCATACTGGCTCTTCTCGCTATTATGGTTGATTACTACTAGCAAAGTGTTGAGGGTTGGCTCTGATAGCTTTAGGGCATTCTCTTTTCTGTCCTTTTCTTCTTTTGAAATAGGGTCTTAGTATGGAGCCCTGACTGACCTGGAACTCACAGAGATCCATCTGCTTCTGCCCCGCCCCCCAAGTGCTGGGGTTAAATCTGTGTGCCGCCATACTTGGCTCTTTCAGTGTTTTTGATGGTGTAGGAGCTGTCAAAGTCATCCAGTGCCCAGCCATGCCTGGGGCCATGGGCACACAGTCCATAGCTCCAGGAAAAAGGATCAATGACCTAATAAATTTCCTGATGCAGCCTCCTGACAGATCATCAGCCTTATTCCCCTTCAGAGTCTCATCGGAAAGGGCTGTCTACCGAGATCCTGCGATGACGCACTACGGGCGCTCTCGCTCTCGACAAGCCTCTGAGCCAGGAAAGCTCTTCTGAGGGTTTTAACCTGCTTCCCTCCTGCTGTAATTCAAGGCCCCTTTCTCCTGTTGAGTGCAAATGGAGAACAGCTGCTTACACTCATCCTCCTACATCAGCAATTTCTCAAGATGACCCTGTGAGACAGGCCAGGGTCATTAGACCCAATTTGGTGCTCAGCAAATCTGTATTTCTTCTTCCGCTTGTCGGCCACGGCCTGGCTGGTTAGGCACGAGGAGGAGTTACATGTTTATGAGGGCTCTTTGCAAGAGTTCCTGATGTCTCTCCACACTCGGGATCCCGGGGGTGGGGGTGGGGGTGGGGGCAGAGATCCTGCCTGGAGGATTTGTTCAGAGAGCACTCTTCCATAGCCCTGGCTGCGCATGGCAGAAGCTGCTGTCCTGAAAGGAACAGATTTTGCCATTGGCTGGGAGTTGATGTCTCAGGCAACCTCTTTGGCCTTGGATGTTGCTTTGTTTCCAGGGTGAATTTTCTTTTCTTTCCTTTCCTTTTTTTTGGGGGGGGGGGAGAGGGGGGTGTCTCTAATTATGTAGCCCAGGCTGGCCTTGAGCTCTTAGACCTCCTGTCTTTGGCTGTTGGGATTACAGACTGCACCACAGCACTCGGTGGATTTCCTGCTGTCTCAGAGGGGCCAAGTTGTCGGGGAAGAACCGTGAGGCTGGTGACCAGGTGAAGGCTCTTGGCCTTCCGTCCATCCCTTCTGAAGTGGGGGGGGGGGGGAAGGGACAAAACCTAACCAGGCAGCCAACCAGCGCTGTCACTCAGAGCAACAGTATCAACAACAAGGAGGGACAACAGTCCCCAGGGCTACTGGGCACACTTCCTTCCTGACTCAGCTCCAAGTGGCTCATTCCCCTTTCTTCTCTCTAAATCCTTGTGCAGAGAAACAGGGTGACAATGTTCAGAAAAACAGGTGACTCCTAGGGCAGTGCTTCACAGACTTGGCCCACCCCCTTTTTGCCTCTTCTGGGGCAGACCTCACGTTTTTTCCCCAGCAGAGGATCTCTAGGCCCCAGGGTTCTTGGTTCCACACACCGGTGTCCCTTTCCCTAGCGGTCAGGGCTTTAGGGACACAGATAACCCAACTCCCATCCTGGTCTCCTTTATCCCTGGAGGCCAAAGGCCATCGTCGCTCCTCAAATCTCTTGGAGCTCAAGACTGAACAGCTCGTTGGGTCTGCCAGTGGCTGAGATCAGGACAGATCGGGCCGCTAATCCCTCTTGGTGGCAATCAGGTCCCAGGGCAGCTGAAGAGGGCTGACAGCTTTTTGGACCTCAAAGGAAAAAATGTCCTCTATTCCATCCGCTTCCACTTCTGCCAACAAGCTGTCTTGCACAGAGCCACGGTAGCCAGTTCATCCCTAGAGCACCTCCAGAGCCCAGGGCCCTTGTTGGAGAGAGACAGAGGAAGGCTGGAGAGGGGTACAGAGTGTGTGCATGGATGAGTGTGTGTGTGTATTGGTCCTGTGTATCTTTTCCTACATAGACAAACGATTAGGGGTCAGGTAAACAACGTCAGAACCTCATTTACCTGAAAGCAGTGGTTCTCAACCTTCCTAATGTTACGACCCTTTAAAACAGTTTCTCATGTTGTGGTGACCCTCAACTATAAAATTATTTTTGCAGCTACTTCATAACTGTAATTCTGCTACTGTTATGAATCATAAATATCGGTGTTTTCTGATGCCTTTGGTGACCTCTGTGAAAGGGTCACATGAAAAGGGCCTGTACCCCCAGGTTGAGAATCACTGAAGTCTAATCCAAAGCCTGTTAGATGCTGGGCTTGGACCTTTGCTAGCTGTTGGCCCAGAGCAAATGATGGATCTCCTCATTCATATTAATTTCCTAGATGGACCATAGGGCAAAGTTTGTCCCCACAAATGTTTACGTTAGAGGCATATTGGGATTCTCAGTCCAAGTCACATGGAAGAGGATCCAACTGAGAGACAGGAGCAGGGGATCCTCCCACTCTGGGTAAGATGTGGGCACACAAACTACCCCAGGTGCAAGGGATGATTGCCTGAGGGAAAGCCCGTCTCGCTTCCGGAAGATGAGAATTTCAGATTCTGAGAGCAGCCTGGTGGCATTTAGAGTCTCTGTGTCACCTGACAAGGCTCAGATTTGAGGCTTCATGATGGAAGGAACCAGTTCCTCCCAATTTAGACATTGAAGTCCTAACCCCAGGACCTTAGAATGTGATTTTGAATACCGGTGGTTAAAATAGTTATTAAAGTAAATTGAAGTCGTTGGAGCAGACTTGGCCCAATATGACTGATGTCTCAGTAAGAGACCAAGGCAGGCAATACAGGGAGCTGTGAGGGGATGAACACAGGGAGGAGGTGACCACCTCCAAGCCAATGAGAAGTCCCCAACCTTTTCTTTTCTTCTTTTCTTTCTTTCTTTCTTTCTTTCTTTCTTTCTTTCTTTCTTTCTTTTTTTATACAGAGTTTCTCTGTATATCCCTAGCAGTTCTGGAGCTCACTCAATAGATCAGGCTAGCCTCAAACTCAAGAGATCCAGCTGCTTCTGCCTCCCAAGTGCTGAGATTAAAGCCATGTACCACCACCTCCTGGTCCATCTTGGATTTTGTCATCCCTGAATCTTTGAGACGGTGTTTGTTCTTTGATTGGCCAGTCTGTGATGTTTGTCGTATCAGCCACAGCTCCTAACTCAGGCTCTCCTCCCTTTCTGAGACTTGAAGGACATGCCATGCCAGCAGCTGAGAAGGAACCTGGACCAGCTTTTCTCAAACTTCCTGGTGTCCTTTCTGGGGACCCTGAGGAGGAGGATTCCCCATTCACACAGTCCTTCTGAGGGCTGACCCTCCATAGCCCTCAACTACTCAGGCCTGCCTTCTTGGAGGTTATGCAGTAGACAGACAGGTTGTAGCACTTCCCCATCCTGGGAATACCAGTCTGTTGATAGGGCTGGAGGCTCTGGGATCTGCTTGGGTCCAGTCCCTCCCTGATAATCCCCAGCTACCTGGGTTGGGAGCCCCATGGGCCTCAGCTTGAAGCCTGTGAAGAGTCAAGAGTCAGGCCAGGCATGGGCAAGGTGGCAGAGGCCACTGCATATGCACTCTGCTCTGCATTGCTACCGGAATGGGTGGGCGGAAGTTCTGAACTCCTCCACCTCTCTCCCACGCCAACTCCAGCCTAACACATGCACAAAGGTACCTTTCACAGGTAGGAAATTATAGGTGCTTCTACTTCAAAGGCCTTGGCAACCAAGGCTCCTCTTTGATAGATGTCAGTATCATTAATGGTGATTTATTGCTGGGGCCATTTTGACAACAGAAATAACCAGTTTCCCCACTTTCTTGGATCCCTACCCCCAATACCTTGTGGTGTCTTTTTTTTTTTTTCTTTTCCTGAGCTGGGGTGGGATGAATGTTACCTCCCGACACAAGGAGGCTTCGGGCATCTGTTAAATGCACAGTGAGGTATCTACCTTATTAACTTGTCATTGGGTGTCATAAAGTTTAGTGAAATGCTGGCAGAGTATAATCCTAAACAGGGCAATTACCCTGACATTACAGGCCCTTCCCCCTCCCCTTCCTCCTTTCTCCTGTGTCCTTTCTTCTCTCTCTCTCTCTCTCTCTCTCTCTCTCTCTCTCTCTCTCTCTCT
>JADRCD010222610.1:3010-30540 GCA_019843815.1 Montemys delectorum | reverse complement strand
CTCTCTCTCTCTCTCTCTCTCTCTCTCTCTCTCTCTCTCTCTCTCTCATAGTCTCTGCCCTCCATTTTTGGTTGTGTAGTTCTTCTCTAACCCTCTACCTGCCTTGACTAATTAGTCAGAGCCAATGTCTATCAGTTTTGCAATTCCAGAGTGAATCTTGGCTTGGGCTAGGCAGAGCGGAGAAGAGCTAGGACCCTTGCTGCTGGTGGAGTTGTGGGGCCAGGTGGCTGTACAAGGAACTGTAGTAGCTAGCAGGAATTTGGCTGGGTCCTGCTGCTAGGCATTGGTGTAGGAGCTAGGAGGCAGAGCTCACAGGTAACCTTAGGCCAGGTATGCAGGCAGGTTTCCTTCTGGGATTCATCTCCCCCAGCGTTTGCTTTCAAATCTGAAGCAGGGGTAGAAAATAGAAGAGAGAGGTGGCAGCAGTATAGTGGGGACCGGAACAGAACAAAATGCCCAAACTGTGTTTCCACGTTGGCTGCCACGTAGCTGGCTCCATTCCTCCATCCGACATAATAAGACAATCACTCCTGCTTCATTTACCTCACACGAGTAACATGGCTCTTCACACAGAGGAGGGTAAATCAGATCCTAGGTGTCAGAGAGCGCCACAGTGTTTAATCACTGTGCACATCAGAGGGTGACTGCCACCTCAAACCAAGTGCCACAAGGGTTATTTTAGTCTAATGGAGCTTCTGCTGTTATTGCTAAGAGCAGAAATGGTGCTTTGATTGACAACAGGCCACTCACATGAGGACAGACCCTTTTGACGTATTGCCGGGTGACGTCATGGCCATCTGAGTTTGTGCCTCGTACTCCGCATGCTGTTCACGTGATGGGGAAATGGCATTTGTTAGCCTACCCCATGCTCCTCCTTAAGGACTGTTTGTCAACAGGAGGGCACTCTGTTTCTTAAGGTTGTGGTGACCTTGTCTTCTAAAGCCTCCTGGCAGGTATTGTTTGACTCATGCTCTCAACAATGGGAACTTTGAGGCACATTCATGATAAACAGTTGGTACACACACACAGTGCCGGGTTAGGAACACAATACCAAATACGCTGGAGGAAAACTGAAATAGGATCTTAAAAGGTTCTTGGAGACTATCTTGAAACATTCTGTTTTATAGCTTTGCAAATTATATTCAAAGAAACAGAGAGGACAGCTTTCCTAAGAGCAGTCCGGGAGGGCTGGGGCCAGATTTCCCTCTCCTGGCTGCTAGCAGAGTCCTGTCGCGACCCAAATATTTACCTCTGAGTCCTTCTCTTTCTTGGAAGGAGCATCCTTATCAGTTAGCTGCCACAAAAGCACCCATTTCTACACCTTAGTATGAATTTGGTCAGTACTTTGTTCTTCAGGTGTGTGTGTGTGTGTGTGTGTGTGTGTGTGTGTGTGTGTGTGTGTTGGGGACATAGTCCAGGGTCTCACACATGCTAGCAGGCACTTCATTCCCCAGCTGTGAATTTCCTCTTGGGCCATACAGAGCTGGGCTGTATTCCCTGCCAGTCAACTTCTAGCTCTAGTGAGAAGAGGGGGCAGTCAGGGACATCTGATCCTCACCCTTTAAATTTTTGCCGTTTGCCTCTCCTGTTGGGCAATAAAGGCAGGGCACTGCTTCCTGAATTAGCCGCTCAGTGTCTGCAGTCTGCAGCCTATTTTATCAGGAGCAGTTGGAGAGCAGGGCTGGCTGAAAGACGGGAGTCAGACTGGCTTAAAAATGGAAAACCTGCAGACAGGTTTAAAAACAGAGAGCAGCCAGATGGAGTGAAGTGGTCACCCCCAAACACTTGCCGACCTGTCTATTTTCTGCTTTCTTTCCCCGTGGTTGGAGAACACAAGAAAATGGATGAGGGCTTTAAGGTCCAAGTGCCTGGCACAGGCAGTTTGTGAACCCCTGCTGTGTCCCAGGCATGGTGTTGCCTGCAGGGTGGGGAGAAGAGAGATACCCTTCCAACCTTGAGGAACTCAAGTCTAGGGCCACACACGAGGCAGGGGAAGAGACTTCTGCTGTGGAGCCATGCCTCATTGTTTTGGTCATTAAGTAACCACAGTGTTCTTTCTGTGGCTTATTTTGAACATTTGGTAGAGCTCAGGGAGATCCAATGGAGGACATGTACCGCTAGAACTTGCTGGAAATGCAGAGGGGACAGAAGGGATTCAAAGTCATCTGAGGCTTTGCACGTGGAGAGAAGGAGAGATGGAGACACTTTAGAGAAGTGTCCTGGAGCCTGGCATGACGTTAGGGCAAAGATGGCCACGCAGAGGCTCTCTAGCATGAGGAGCCGGGTGCTGCCTGGAGCTGGGAGAGAGTTACCTCAGGCCAGTAGAGTTGTAGCACTGTTTCCCACTAACACTGTTTTGGTAGGCTGAGAGAATTGGAATTAGAAAAGATCTAATGCAGGCTTACTAATCTGTCTTGCAACTGAGGGGGGAAGTATATGTACTTACCTCTGTGCTTATGCATCTGAGTTCCTGTGTGTGTGTGTGTGTGTGTGTGTGTGTGTGTGTGTGTGTGTGTGTGATTCTGATGCTAAGGCACTGGCTCTGCTTCCCCTGGGGACTTGGCCAGGTCAAGGTACAGCTCACAGTTTCACTTTGACCCTGAAATTAAAAGAAGAAAAAAGAAAAGAAAAAGGAAAGAGAAAGATGAATGGCTTTCTCTCTGGGCTGGCAACTTCAGGTGGTGGCTCGGTCTAATCGGTTATCAACCAATTGTGTGATCTTGTAAAAGTAGCTTCAGTTCTGTGATTCATCTGAAAGCGAGATAGGACCCTTGCTTGACAGCTCACTGGGTCGCTGTGGAACAGCTGAGTGACATCATGGACCAGCGACGGCTGCTATTCTGTAAACTTGATCGTGACACAGTTATTGTGTGTACTTTGATACAGACTCGGGTTCTGTTATCAGAATGTCAGCCCTCTTCACTAAGCAAAATGTTCTGACTCTGGACTGTTTGAAAGGACCAGCTGCCTGTTTATGGAGCAGGATGCACCCCATTAGGGAGGAGGACCTCTGCTCTTGTGGGTACACAAGTGAGTGAGCGATACAACTCACTCCTGAGTGTCACATTTCCTCCCACACAGTTATGTCTGGAAGTACCTTGCTCATCTGGCCTTGGCCAGCCCATCTAGGCAGGCCTAACCTGAAAGGGGTCTGACCTGAAAAGCAGCTGTTCTACAACCTAGACTCAAGAGGGCTGGCTGGGTGGAGCCCTTTCTATCTTTGGATTGATACTTGCTGTGTATCTTCAGCTCTGGAAATGCTGAATCAAACCTTTCTCTACTGTGGGTGATTGCAGCTGAGCGTCTTATCTGGATAGAAGACATTTCATGAGCATGTGTGGGTGTATGCCGATGGGAGGGGCAGGGTAGCATTGCCAAACCTCCAGGCTGTTCAATATGTGCCCATTCCTCTTCCCATCCCAGGTATATTTGTGTGCTGCCTGAGGACGGGCAGTGCTCTCAGAAGTGTATGTGAGGTGATTTGTGTTCTGAATCGTGGGATATCAGTCCCTTGAGATAGCCTCTTGAAGCCACTGAGCAACATTGTAACCAAGAGATGAGTGAAGCTGTTCTTTTGCAGAGCGCACACTGAAGCAATGAAAAGTGGAGTTTAACGAATTTGAACTCAGGAGCATAACTTTAACCAGGAAACCGAAAAGCAGAAATGCATGGCCTAGTTCCCTTCCTTGCTGTCATGGGTGTCAATGCTCATAGCGATCCAAGCAAAAGTGGGAATAGGCATTCTAAACTTTCTGGTAACCCCTGAAAGCTCTGGGATTTCCTTTGGAAGTTATAGAGTGGCGCTGCTTATCTGTTTGGGCGCTGGAGGGAGGAATACATTGAGTTTAGGAAGTGGCCAGTAGCTTTGTTAGTCAGACCCAGTCTGTCAATCCCAGAGATAGATGGAGAGAGCCAAGATGCAGGCCGAGTTGCAGAATGGCTTCCCATCACCGTGTATTTCCACACTGATCTATGAAACCTTTCTGTGTGTCCTTCCCTTTCTGAAAAAAAAAAAAAAAGGTATGTTTACCGAGTCTCTGAGATGCAACAGAGACCAAATCTGATCGTACAGAAGAGACAGGAGAAAGGGCGATAGCTCTGTGGATGGGGTGAAGACTCAGAGGCTTTGGGAAGGTTGCATGGAAGACCAGAGTGAAGTTCTGTAAATGATGAGATCAGAAACTTGGGAAAAAGTGTTTAAAGAGGAGTGGGCCAAAGGCATCGACTGTGAAGTCAGGGAACTGAGGGCACAAGCTAGGGACCAAAGTTCCCAAGCAGAGGTCAGTGTTGCCCCGGGTGATGGCAACACTTGGGGAGGAGAGAGACCGGGAATTGAGGCCAAGACTCCAGGAATATGATGTGTCTGTAAACCAAACCACTGGGAGTAAATTGCAGCCAACGAGGCTAGGAGGGGATGGGGACATGGAGCTTGTGACAATGAGGGCGCAGAGCTAAACAGAGCTCAGCCTGCAAGTTCAACGGCAGCAGCCAGGGATAACCTGCTTGTCTCATTTGAGGTCACCTGGGTAGTCACCCTCCAGGTACCAGGTACCAGGCAGGCAGGTGGTGTAAAGGTTTAAATGGTGCTGTCTTATGCGTTATAACAAAAATAAGCAACGCCCAGTGAAGGCCTATACCACCAGGCACAAGTGTCTTGTGGTAGACATGGAGTTCAAGAGCAGAATCTGGGAGTCATGCTGTCCCTGCCTTGAACCCCAACCCCATCAGTTCTTGGATACGGAGCCTTGAATGGATGTCTTCTCTCCTGATGGAGTAGCACTGTGCTAAACGAGCTAATCCTGGTAACCAGACTCAGGCATGCATCAAGCAATGAGGCTGGTGGAGGCTGTTAAAGTCACTCAAGAACAAGGGAGTGGGATGTTCCGGGAGGTCAGGGGATTTGCCTGAGACCATATGTTGAAGTGACAGATCCCGTTCAAATGCAGTCCATTTGATACTGGAGATTGACGTCACTAAGTCACACTGCCAAATACACATAACCAAAGGTAACTGCTCAGAGAAAGTCTGTCGTCCTTATTCAACTGCTAGTAAGTAGGTGGAGGGGTCTGTGAGACATTTATCTACTCTGTGTATGTGTGCATGTACGTGTGCGTGTGTGTGCACATGTGTATGTGCATGTATACATATGAGAATGCTGTGTTCCATCCTTATTTCCCCAAGATAGAAACTCTCACCCAAACTACCAAACCTGTAGCAAGGCTAGCAGCCAGCAAAACCCAGTGACCCTCCTTTCTCTGCCCCGTCACAACAACCCTAAGGTTTACACAGGTTCTGGGATGTGAACTCAGGTCCTCATGCTTGCTCAACAAACATTCTTATCCATAGCACCATCTCCCTGGCTTCCTGGACACAGGCTTTCCGGACAGTTTCTAACTGGCTTCTAGTGGGCAGCCCTGGCGATCCGTGGACTCTCATGGACTCTCCAGTGCCAGCGAGGAAAGGAGAAGGGACTCATTCACTGAACTCTCTTCTGCCATCTGGTTTCACCGTCCAATCCAGTCACAGGAACTAAGCTAGTGTTTAGAGCCTCATGCAGTTATAACAGGGCAACCCGGAGCTTCAGAGGACGTAGGGTCTGGGCTTTCCCCCTTGTGTGATTCTGGATCTAGTGATCTGCTTTCATCATTTCATCTGCTGTAAAATAAGGACGGCGATTGCCTGAGCATCTCCTAGGTCTGAGGCGAGTCCCAAATTAGATGATGTAAGAGAAAGTGCTTTAAGGAGGAAAGCACGCTGTCAAGCTGTGGGTAAGACACGCTTTCCCTGGAGAGACTTGGAGTTGGGCCCAGGAGTCTGGCTTTTTCTTATCATGCACTCTGTGGGGCCTTGTGGGCAGCTGATCCCTGCTCCTCCCTGTGTTTTCTCCATCCCACCCCATCCCCTGCAGCTGTGAGGTTGTGTACAGGCTCAGCCTCCCCACGGGACAGAAGAATTGGCTCCCTAAGCCAGTTGGGAGCTGCCTCTCTCTCCATCCCTGGGGCCCTGAGAATGGACTTGCAGAAGTAGGAGAGGTTTCCTAGTTCTCAGCCACGAACATTACTCAGCTCGTGGATGCTAGGGTGAGATGACCTGTCTCAGGATCACCTTTGGGAGCTAGTAGACAGTGGAGGAAAGGTGGGCCTGGGAGGAGGGTAGACATTGTCCTTCCGGTTCTGTACCAGCCCAGGTGAACTGAGGGATGGAGCATTGTCTGGTCTGAGTCAGTCCCTCCTCCTGGAGGTGGTGGAGCACAAGAGGCTCAAATTGGAGATCAAGGCTTCAATGTGGGCTGGGATCTGTCATGCATTTCCTCTCTCAGTGGGCTTTCAGCCACCCTGCTGCCTTCAGAAGAGCCTGGCTAGGTTCTCAGGAAGCCAACAGGCATCTCAGTCACACTGGGGCATGGGAGTCTCTCTCCTTGACGTTTCCAGGAGTACCCATGGTAGCTTTCTTTAATACCCCTCTTCCTCCCCCAACCCCCATCTTTCATGGAATCTAGTAGAAGCAACGGAAACTAAGAGCCACGGGGTCTGGAAAGAACCAGACAAGAAAGGAAGATGGTTTTATCTGAGCACTGACCATGAACCAACTTCACGTAACTCCTGACCAGTTCCATTAAGTCATGAGGAGTCTTGGAACCAAGAGCTCGAGCGGGAAGGGACTTATGCTGATGAGGAAGTGACTTGCTCACAGGCCCCGAGCTAAGTTTTGTTTTTTATTACTAGGAAAGCAATTATCCTGTAGTAATTGTCCTTTGTAGGCAGTGGTGTTTTATGACACACCTGTTTCCCTTGCCAGTGGGATGACAGTCTCCAGAGCCTTGTGGGCCATGGGGGCACTGGGCCAGCTTTCCCATTGTATATCAGCCTTTGGTGTATCTGTCCTCCCCACACATCCTCCTAGTGTCCTTGTGTGACTCCACAACTCCTCAACTCACAGTTGCCCGCCCACCCTCACCTTGTTACCTTTTGAGATCTTACCCTTCCCAGAATTCAAGGGGTCACCAGGAAAAAAAGTTGTTTACTCTCTAATGAGGGGTCCACAGGAAAGACTTGGGCAATCTTCTACATAAGGAGGCCTACTTGGCGTTATGATCTAAATTGTACCTGCCACATAAAGGAGGCCTGGAACAGATCCTCCCTCATAACCATCAAAAGAAACCAATACTATTGATACCTTGACCTCTGACCTCCAAATTCCAGCTCTGTAGCGAACCTGCCTCCGTTGTGTAAGTTACCCCATGTGCGGCATTTTGTCAGGCCACTCTACCTAGGTGACATGCCGGTCAACAGTCACCTGGCTCAGGAATGGTTCCTATCAGGAGCTGGAGAGGGCTGAGGAGTAAGCAATGTCAAGAGAGACATCTGAGTAAAAGGAAAATGACTGGCTATCCCTCTGTGAACCAGGCAAACTTAGGGCCCTGGTCATGGTGGATAGCTTGTTCTTACTGTGGTATATTCTGGTGTGAATTTCTTCACCTCACTGGGTCTCAGTTTCTCTGTGGGATGGGAAGAATAACGCCTTTCTGAGTTGCCTCACAGGTTGTCATATTGATTAGATGATCAAAATGTATGAGTGTTTTGCAAGCACGTTCGTGACAGTGACAGTCCCTCTCCAGGGAGATGTCGATACCTGTGTTGGTCAGATTTCCAGCACTGTAACAAAACACTGGAAATAATCAACTTAAAAAGGAGGAAGGTTTATTTGGATCCTTTGGAGGCGTAAGTCTATGGCCAGTTGGTCTCACTGTTGGGCCAATGGTGAAGGGACACTTCATGACAAGGAAGCATGGCAGAAAAGCTGCTCACCTGATGATGGCCAAGAAAAATGAAAGAAGGGAAGGGACTGGATTCTGCTATTCCTCTCAAGGGCATGCCTCCAATGACATGAAGAACTCCTACGAGGGCCCGCCTCTCAAAGATCCCATCATATTTCAATAGCACTGAGTTGGGAGCAAGCCATTAACACATGTCCCTTTGGAGGCCATTCCAGAGCCAAAGAGTAGCAGAGCCCTTCCTGGTAATGTCGCACTGAGCTGAAGGAGGAGCCAGAGTTGCTCTTGAATGGGGAGCTGTCATTACATGGGCGCAGGCTCTATACGGAACATCAGCTGTTGGGGGTGGGGGGGGGGATTGGTATTCTAGGTTTAAACTATGGAAGGTATGTGGGGTAGAGGCTGCCCTTCGTGTCTCAAGAAGTTTGGAAGTAACCATGGTTACGTTCCTGCCACTTTGGGAAGCTGCTGGGGAGGGACTGACCCTCAAATGAGCTGGAACACCAGGAAGTGTTCTCCTGGCTTAGTGGCAGGGCATGGTGGCTGCAAGGATTTGTTCAGTGTACTCCATGTGTCAAGACCTGAGGTCTGGAAGCATAGGCTGTCCCTGCAGACCACAGGAAAAGGCACCAGTCACCACCCTTGTCAAGGCAGTCCCAGGCTCAAGGACTAGGCAGGAGGCTGGATCTGCCGGAGGGAGTTGTGGGGATTCTATGCGCAAGACACCTTGCAGACAGATGGTGCTCAGAGAGGATTCTTCCGCACTGTAGGACCTTTGGTGTGGAACACACGGACTCAGACAGACACAGACAGACAGATACCCCCAACATCTGTCTCACTGCTGGTACTTTTCTATAGGGCACACACACACACGCGCACACACACACACACACACACTACACACATACTTTATAACCTGATGTAACTTAAAAAAATATGTAGTTGGAAAAAAAAAAAAAACCCAGATCAAATTAGAGATGACAGTGGGTTCTTATGTACCCATCTCCCAGATCCAGAATGGTCATCATTTCAGATCGTTCGCTCTGCCCCTCCTCCATGCATTTTTACCATCCTTCAGCTTTCTCTGAATTTCTCTCACAGTGCCTCCTCGTTCTCTCCCCTTCCCACAGGCCTGTTGAGTTTTGCCAGGTGGTTATGATTAGCCTCCTTGGACAAAGACAAACCCTGTTTTGGAGAGTCAAAGTTTTCCGAGGTCATAGAGTAAGGGATGGCGGAGACTGATATAGCTCAGGCCTTCTAGTACCCGATGGGGTATGCTCTTCACTAGTCTGTTTCAGCCATCTGAGGATACCAGCAGGGTGTGTGACTTGTTGGGTATATAGCCAGTTTGGGGTCTCTGGGACTCTTAGTTGACCAGGTTAGGCCTTCCTTTTTTGACCCATGTGTGTGTCCTGCCCTGCTGCCAGGCCCCTCCGACTTGAGGGATTAGTGAGAAAAGGGCAAGCTCACCTCTCTGAGGCCTTTCATCTGTGGCTTCCTTGGATCATGGCTGCGGGATGTTTATGAAACTCTGAATCAATTTGAGGCGCAGAGATTTTCAATCAGGGAAGCAGATTGTGCTGATAGGGTCAAAAGGCCTGTCGCCAGCAAGGAGCTCGGCATCTGACATATTAATTTGAGCTGTCAGAACCAATATGTGTAACAGAGGTGTGTGTGGAGGTACAGGCCCTGTTTCTGCAAAGGAGTGGGGGGAAAATGTGGGGGAAATACCACCCTGGGAGAATATGACATTTCACAGATTCCAGCAGAGACAGTCCTGCCTGCAGCTCAGCCCGTGACCACTGTGGCCCCTGCTCACTCGAGAGGGCAGGGGTGCGGGCTGGAGGCTGAGAGTGGTAGGAGACTCTGAGCCTCAGAGCAGTGTCAAGTTGCTCTGTAGGTAGTCTACTTGGCTTACCATAGACAAGCTCTCTCTTCTCTGCCACCACCTGACTTCTAGAGAGAGCCCTCTTGCAGGCACAGGAGGCAGTGCTGAGCCCCAGCAGGGAACAATGTTACTCAGAGCCTTTGATGGTAGCATGTGAACTGGCTAGCCAGAGCCAAGCCTCTGGGAGGAGACCTGCCTGGGCTAAGATCATACCCGTAACACACCTCGCGCTCTTAGCACTGCTTCCTTGCGTCCCCTCTCCAACCTCTCTTGGGGGGGGGGGGCGTCCCTTGCCTTTCTTGACATTCTGAGCTCCTAATAAATACCTTTCAAACTTCTGTAAGAAACTGTGCCACACCCTCCTCTCTCTCCGCCCTTCTCCCCCCCCCCCCCAAAGGCCCATTACTTCCCTTGGCAGAGGCTGGCTGCTGCTGCTGGTGATTGATTTGAGAGTCATGTGAGGATGTATAGTGTGTCTGTCTGTCTGTCTGTCTAGGCAGCTACTATGTGACCAGCCTGAGCATCATGCTCCCAGGTTCTAACCCATCTTTGGAGTTACACATGGGAATCAGGGTGGAGCTGGGGAAGCTCAGTGGTACTAGCCCTTCTTATATCAAAGGAATATAAATGAAGGCATGAATGAAGGTCACAGTGTAACCCAGACAGCTGAGCTCAGGGGACGGTTGCTCTCATATCCGGGTATCACCTAGATACTGCTGGGCCTGGCTGATTTGGTGATCTCTGTATTGGTGGTCATGTAAAGAGTTATTCCCCATCCGGTGGAACAAATTCTGTACTTGGAAAACTAGCTATACAGATAGCTTTTGTTAGCTCTCAAAAGGTGACAGTGTCTTTAAAGTGACACCTGAGCAAAGATTCAGAAGCTCAAATACCTGTACACAGTTGAAGTCCCCGGTGGGAGGAAGAAGGGATTCTGGCTCCTGTCAGAATGATCACAAACCAGTGGCCATCTAGGTCAGCCTCCATGGTGCTGGGCCCTTCCTTGTGGTGATGGCTAAGGTTGACTGTCAACTTGACTGGATTAATAAGTGCCTAAGAGCCAATCAAGGCACATCCCTGGATGTGTCTGCATGGGCATCTCCACAGACCACTGGGTCCTTGAGAGCACTGGCACTTTGAATGGGTTTATCCCTTGATGGAGTCATAATGATATTATTGGACAGAAGTAAAAGGCAAGAAATGGGGGGGCTTATGGGAGATATAGTTCTCTTGGGGGTGTCTTTGGGGTCTCCAACCTCTGTCTCTGTGCTTATTTGTCTACCCTTTGGCCACCATGAAGCTCCTTTATCACAAATCCCTGCTGCCATGGCGCAACCCCCAAACCATGGGATGCAGGTCATGGGCAAGACTCTCTGAACTGTTAGCTGAAAAAAATTCTTCTCCTGCCAGGCATTTGGTTACGGAGGTAAGAGGAGTCACTCATACCCATGAGGGGGATGGCAGTTTCTCTGGGCAGTAGTGTTACAAGGCTTCCCTCAGAAACTCCATCCACTCTTGGGTGGGTTTCCTGGCTCACGATCTATCCCTGTGCCTATCAAATGTGAAATAATTTATAATTGCATCTCACCAATACATTTGGCAATCAGACCTTAGCAAAGCAATAAATAAATAAATAAATAAATAGTGTTTGTCTGAGGAGATAGGTCACTCACTTGGTAAGGTGGTTGTCACAGAAGGCAGAGGACACAAGTTTGACCCCAGGACAAACATTAGAAAAACAAAAAGCAAGGTGTGGTGCTGTGGACTTGTAGTCACAGTGCTGGGAAGGCAGAGATAGGAGGGTCCATGGGATGCTGTCAACCTACTTGGTAAAGTTTCAGGACAGTTGAGAAACCCTGTCCCAAAATAAAATAAAATAAAATAAAATAAAATAATTATAGAAAAAAAAGGTAGGTAGCACCTGCAGAATAATACCCAAGAGCACATCTACAGACCTGGACATACATGAATACTTGTGTACACACATACACACACACACACACACACACACACACACACACACACACACCCGCACCGCACCGCACCACACCACACCACACAAAGACCAAGGGAATCAGTAGACCACTGGGTGCCAGAGCTGTTTAAACCTCAGGTCACAGTCTTGACCAGCACACCTCATAGCCTTCCAGAAAGATAGAAAATGATCACGAAACAATGTTAGTAATGGTGACTGTGTTAGGCAGAACATAAAAGTGTATCTCTGGGAATCTCTGCTTATGGCTACAGAAACAAAGAAAAGGATGGAGAGAAATAGATCACACAGTTTACAAACGATTGCCACCGTAAGCCTTTAGACCACAAGGCAGACAGGGCTCTTGAGCTCCTTCACTCGTGTCCTCTTAGAGGTTCCTGAAAACCCATCTGTCATGCCAGGCCGAAGAACACATCTATTTATGAAAGTCTCTGCAGTTCTGTTCTTGAATGTTGGCAGATGTCATTAGCGGAGCAGAGGGGAAATATATCACTGCTGTGGTTTGCCTCTTGATCATCTCTTAAAAGCTCTCGTGTAAAGGCCTGGTCCTCACAGTGCCCCTCTTAGTAGGTGAGGAAGCTCTGAGTGGAGGGGCCTTTATATCACTGGGCTGCTACTTCTTGAAGGTGATTGTGGGATCAATGTGCTGCCTTGCCTCAAGCCCAACTCATCACGGACTGGAATCTTCCACCTGTGAGCCTAAACAAACCTTTGCTGTTCATGAGTCAATTGGCTGAGGTAGTTATCGTAGTGACGGGAAGCCGACTGGCCTAGCTGCTGTTCTCACTTAGGGTTTCCTGAATCCTGCCTCTGGGTTCAGTCTGATGGGATATGCTGGGAATGGTTCACGTACATCCGTGTTCTGAGCTCTGTGGCTTTGGACAAATTAGCCTCTTTAGGACTGGTGTTATTCATGTCTGAAGTGAGGGAGTCATCGCTCTGACCTTATAAAGCTTCGCAAAGTTAAATGAGAACTCAGGTAAAGATGCCAGGCACAAGAAGTACTCAACCACATTAGTTATTCTTAAGCAGGAGAGCCTGGAAGAGTTGTAGCTCTGATGGCTTTGTAAGTTACTGGAATTTAAGGGAGGGCCCCCTTTTCCCAGGTGCTCTGGGAATTGCAGCCAAGCCGATCTCTGCCTCCTTGACACATGTTTTCCCCATCCAGTTTACCTTGGCACAAAAGGACAATTCATGGGTATGTTCACATCCTGGCTCTCGACATCAATCTTCCTTCCCAGGCATGTGGTGACAGCTCCTAGGTCTACTGGACGTTCGTCTCCAAGTCTCCCATTTATGTTGTTATAGGACGAAAAACCTTGGCCTATTTGCCTTTTCCTGAAGCATATTTTTTTTTTTTTTTTTGTGGGGAAGGGGTGAGAGGTAGGTGCCTGAAAAAGATGGAGGTGGAAGAAAGATCATCTTGGGGCCAGTATGATCTTAATAGTGAGGGTTGGGGGCTTTGTCAGGAGCCTAGCATAGAAACACACAGGCCAGCCATCTTCAAACAGGGCCATCCAGTGCCAGCACTGACTGCCACCAAGGGAGCCAGGGGAGGCTGTCTCTTTCACAGGTCTAGACAAAAACTTGTCCTGGCCCTGGGGAGGAAGGGAGTGTCTATGTGTAAAGCCGGTGTTTGGTTTGGATTTTTTTCTCAAGTATCGTATTTTCCTCCTCTTTTACTAAACCAGTGCCTACTGCTCTGCCTGTTCCCAGGTCCAGCAATCTCCCCAGATCGAGTCATATAAGCAAGTCCTTCTCTTGGGTCCCACTGAAGTTCAAATTCCCAGCTGAGATTCCAGGAGTGAAGATAGTCATCCTACCTCTTTCTCAGACTTTGGGTCAGATGCCACGGTGAAAAACAAAACAAGCCTTGGGGAAGTGTGCTTCATTTTTCCTGGACATCACTGAAGAGGCAGTGTGAGCGTGAGCAAGGTTTCCTCATTGACTTCACGTATTGATTCATTTGAAGAGAACGTATTGATTCTTTTCAGCCACAGAACCAGTGTCTACAAGATCAAGCTAGTCAATAATTGCAGCATGGCTGGGGTGGGGCTTATAAGGCTCTGCCACCAGCTGAGGAGTGACAGGGATCTGAGAGTTGCCAGCAAGGAGGCATTACCTTGGTGGGGGTGGGGTGGGGGTGGGGTGGGTTTCCACTAGTAGCTTGGTTATGTTCACACAAGCAGCATTTATTGGTTTTAATGGGCTATTTTTAATAAAGGCAAGGGCATGAAGACGGTAGGACATGTATTGGGGTGGGGTAGCCAAGGAGAATGGAGCTGGGGAGTTGGATAGAAATGATTAAGTTATATTGACTATATGTATGAAATTGTCCGAGAATAGATAAAAATCTTTTAAGCAAAGAACTGGTCTATTTAAAGAGGTCATATCAGAACAATTTTATAAGGGTTGGGACTGAAGCTCACAAAGATTCATAGGTTAACTCAAGGTGTTCTTCCTTATCTTCAGGGTGCTGGCCTCTACCCAGCCCTTCTCATGTCTCACCCACAGGTCAGTCATGCCCTCGCTATGCGCAGCACTTACGGAGCAGCACAGACAACCCTGGCTTCTATTCTTAAAGCTCACTGGAAAGTCAGTTGCCTGAAACTTTTCCTCTATAGAAAGAGTGGTGTTGATGGTGGCTAGATTTCCAGACCAACCCACCAAAGCCTGTTTAAATCCACTCTGCGGTAGAATTATGGAACTACCTGCCTTGGTGCGTGTTAACAGATTGTAGCAACAATATATTTACAGCTAACAGGACAGTCAGGTCTTCCTCGGGGAATGAATCTGTCTCCAACCTTGCTCTAGATGGAACACAGAGATCAGCAAGTAAGCACAGGTGGCACTGGAGTAAAGAATGGGGATCACCAATATGCCCTGATCCTGTCATCACGTGAACACCATTAATAGTTTTCAGTTTGGTTTCACTTATATAGCTCAGGCTGCTCTGAACTCATTATATAGCCCAGGATAGCCTTGAACTCTGTAAGCCTTTCTGGCACTGGGATATGGCCGCATAAGCATGATGCCTAGTCTTTTGTCTGTTTTCTTTTGTTTTGTGTCCCCAACACACGGTATACAAAATGTGTGTCTGGTTACTTGTTACTGAGTTAGAGGAAGAGACTGCTCTTTCATGGATTTCCTGAGGAAGAGGCCCTCAGACACCTGCTTACAATCTAGTTACTTCTATTTAGCGCACGATGCTAACAAGCCTATTGCTTTTGTTTCCAAGTCCACTTCATTTAGAAACAACAGCATGAAAACAGATGTAGACAGATCACATGGACAGCCTCGAGAGGTGACCAGCATCACAGGAAGAGATGGAAAAGCTCTAGAGCCGCCGGGAACTGCAAAGGCACTGTTGCTAGGGACCATTTATCTCTGCAATCCCAGGCTTCATCATTGCAAAATAAACATTAGTTAGTGCTCTATAATTTATCATTCCTCTTTAAGGATGTAGGAAAGTGTGTGTGGAAATTGTAGGAAGCTTAATAAAAAGTTATGGTTTTTTTTGAAAGAAATAAGTTCTTGTTATCTGGGAGAATGTTTACGTCATGGAGCACCGTGGCCTACAATGCTAGAAAAGCTTGGGCATTGGGCTTAGTTACTGCATAGGAAATTGGTTTGTTTTTTTTTTTTTTTTATATTGATGCCCTCATAATTTTCTTACTGAAAATATAATTGAATAGCAAACAGGAAAACTTCCCATCAAAGCAAGGAAGCAATGCACCTGACCTGGGGACACAGGTCTGCAGTTCCAGGTATTTTGGAGGCTGATGCAAGAGGACTGAATTATCTTGTCCAGCCTATATTACAGGATGAAATTCAGGGCCCTGTCTCAAAATAAAGCTGAAAGAGGTTGGGGATAGAGTTTGATAGTATTGCTTACCTAGGATGTATGAGGATCTAGGTTAATTTACAGTATTCTCTCTCTCTCTCTCTCTCTCTCTCTCTCTCTCTCTCTCTCACACACACACACACACACACACGCACACGCACACACACACATACACACACTCACACACACATGCACACACGTGCACACACACACTCACACACACACACACGCACACGCACACACATGCACACACATACACATACTCACATGCACACACACTCACACACACATACACACACGTGCACACACACACACGCACACACACACACGCACACGCACGCACACACACACGCACACACACACACACTACCTGAAAGTGGCTAGTGTGGATAAGAGTGTTTCTCAGATAGCTCCATGTGGCCTTTCTGGGACAGAAGGTCAGGAAGTGATACTTTCTGTAGAGTGTACATGTGCACATGTTTAGAAGGGTGGTATTTGATGACAAAGCATAGGCTTCAGAGCAAGAGAGATCTTCATGAAGAAATCATTTACCTACTAATTGTGTAACCTTGGGTATCATACTCAGTGCCCTGAGCCAGAGAAACTTCTTGCTAAAGTTCTGGGGTTTAACTGAAACAGAAGGAAGGACTGAAGTAGTGTGCTTGCTACATAAAACATATTCAACAGATATAATCATCTCTTCTGGTTTCCTAGAAACTTCCCCTGTTGTCATGTTTATACATGTGTGTGTATGTTTGTGACTGTGTGAAATAACTCTTCACAATTCTTTTTTAGCAACTCCCTTCATTCCCTGTGCTTCTCCATGTCTGATGAGCAGGTGGGTGGAAGAACGTACTCTAAGAATGCGTCACAAATTTCAGCTAGATATCTGGCCACTTGATCTTAGGTGATGACTTGAGGTCAGGCACAGTGAGGAAGTACCATTTCAATGGACAGATGTGCTTTGTCTATCTGGACTCCTGGAACAAGAATACCATGGTCTTCATGGCTTAAACACACATTCCTTAGCTCTCAGATGTAGACTTAGACATGTAGACATCAGCTCTCAGATGTAGACTTAAATATGTAGACATCAGCTCTCAGATGAGGAGCTGTGGGTCTCAGGATGATGGCATTGGTAGAACCGGTGTTGAGTGACAGTCCACTTCCTAGTCCCTGGATCCTTACATGTTGAAAGACATGAACTATCATCCCAGGGTTTCCTTACTAAGAAATCTCATTCATACCCTTATGACTTAACCACATCTCAAGTATTCCACCTCCAAACACCAGGATGACATTAGGGGTTATGTTACAATACATAAATTCATTCTGCAGTGGTCTAGACATACAAAAGTAAAGTAAAACCCTCCGTACTCCTCTTCCTTTTACTATGATCAAAATATCTGTTAGGTGAAGGTCCACATGAGATAAGATGCACTCATTGAGCAAAACTCTCCTCTCAAGTCTGTCACCTGCCATTGCCTGGGGAGCAGAGGCCAAAAGGTTTTATAGATCCTTCATTTACTTTTATAATTACATGGCTTTGAAGATTATAATGAGAGATTGTGCATGATCCAGATACTGTGGAGACAAAGGCCCATTAGCTGCTGGAGTATTGCGGTGATGACAATAGGTTTAATTCTTCTCTGGGCATTGCTGGCATCTTGCACAACTTTTGTCCTTTCCTTAGGGGAAGCCCTTTTCTATTAGATTGTCAATATGTTATTTAAGGATCTGGTCCTCTTGTCTCAATGTGGATGTCTCTGAATACCGTCCTCGCTCCAGAACTTGGCATGGGGTTGACTAAGATCCTTATTTGGTTCTACATGCACATTGACTTCAGCTTTTAGCCAACCTGCTTCTCTCATTCCATCCAAATCACTTCCCAGTGAGTCACCTACAGGCAAATCACATCTCAAAGCCTGTTTCCTGGGGAACAGACTTGCAACACTGAGTATGGGATGAGGTGCTGCGAAGCAGATGCTAAAACAGGACCTGGGAGTTGGATTATCCATCTGCCAACATCCCGTGTGGGTCCTATCTCTGAAGGTAAACAGAGTGTTAGCAGAATCTAGTATATAGGACAGAGGAGCTGGTGGGAGGAGGGATGGGATAAAGAAAGAAGGAACGATTCAGGCGAATGTAATGTCTCAGGTATCTGAGGGGTTTAGGGATAGCAGTAACTAAAAGGACAAAGAGAACCTAGAAGTTGATGCACTGGTGAAAGAAAAGGAAAGACTGACCACCAGCTTGAAATAGGGGATCTCTTTAGAAGCATTGCACTAGAATCTTACTGCTTAAAGTTAGAAGGTGGAAGGAGACAAGGGCTAGGCTCAGGGCTTTGACATAAGTATGTTAGAGTTCCAGAGAAAGCTGTGTTCTCAATTATAGCCAATCTTTGTGCCCAAGTCAGGCTCTACTGGGGACCAATGGGTCTGAGAGCTTATAGTAGGGACATTTTAGTTGATGCACTAAAGAATATAGAATATTAAATCTCCTCTGAATCATGTGGCTGCATGGAAGCAGTTCATTCCTTATAGCTCCAAGCTAGCACTTCCCATTTGCTTGAAGACAATGAAGATGCCTGTCTTAGAGTTTTACTGCTTTGAACAGACACTATGACCTATGCAACTCTAAAAAGGACAACATTTAATTGGGGCTGGCCTACATATTCAAAGGTTCATTCCATAATCATCAAGGTAGGCATGGTACAGGCAGACCTGAGAGTTCCACATCTTCATCTGAAGACTACTATGAGGAGACTCACTTCCAGGCAGCTAGAATGAGGGTCTTAAGCCCATGCCCACAGTGACACACCTACTCCAATAAGGCCACACCCCTTAATAGTGCTACTAATATGCCTGGGCCAAGCATATACAAACCATCACAATGGTTCTGTCTTTCAAGACAATATAGAGTCTTAATTGTCCATTCCTTCTTGACCACAAGTCTAGAATCTTGGGATAAAATGGTATAAACCAAGCTTGTTTGTAAAAGTGCTAGGCCTGCTACAGAGGAAAAGGATGTTATCCCAAGGAACTGCAAGATCTAGCCTCTATGAACCCTCGATTAGATGAGCTTGTGGAATGCTGTGTATAAGCATGATAGATTAACAGATAGAAAATATACAGTGAAGGATGGGTGGGAGTGGGGTTGGCTTGTCTCTGCTTCGAGAGTATGTTCCAGTTCAGGATTGAAGCACATAATAAGAATTGGAAGACTGGAATTAACAAGCTGCTATGGTGACTCTTCGGTGTTTGGAGAAGTGAAGGCCTACATTCAATGAAATAGAAGCTCTAGAACTCCCATATGAACAGTGGAGGAATGAACCAGCAGATCTATAGAAGTAGAAATGCCAGAGTGGGTTCTAGAGTCTATGGCACCTTCCACTTATGATGTAAGGGTCCACACAAGGGGGGTTCCAGGATGCTGCCCTATTTATCAAAGTGATATCCTCATCACCAAGTACCATAAAAACACTGAGAGGTGGAGGTTGTCTCTGGGCTAGGAATAATGATGTAGGATGTTACTATAGAATTTCACTTCCTTATGCTAATGTTTCTAGAAGGATCCATAGATAAGAGGGGACAGATGCTATCAGTTAATAACCAGATGCAAAGCAGACCCAACCGTCATGAGCAAGGGGAGAAGTCATAGAGGTCTATTAATAATTACTGTGACGTGGTCTCTAGAGGCAAGAGAGCCAAGATAAATGTCCTACACAGGGATTGCAGAATCTGTACACACAAATGAGCCGAACACTCAGGGGACTCAAGTCAGTACCCTCTTAAGTTACGATTCTTTTCTCAGGTTCTAGACCCAAGACAGTGTTTGGACCTGAAATACTTTCAACTGAAAGAGAGATTGTTTTTCTAGAGGAAAAGCCCTTAAAATAACATAGTAAATATGAAAAATTTATTCAATGCTCAATATTTCGTTAAAATAATGTCAATAATTTATTCCCAGGCACATATGACCATATACATGGATGTTCTTACCTCAAAAAGCATGGATCACTCAGAATTATCCATGACTCTTATTTTGTTTTAAACAGGACCTGATTTGACAATGACACTTGGGAAATGAACTGATCAATGTAGTCTTTCTGGTTAAATTTCATTCACTCTGGACTTCCTCAGATCTCAAACCCTTTTCCCCCTTGTGCTCCCTTACCAGTAATTGAAGTAAACTTGTTAGTTGGCAGGATTGTAACTTTGCCTCTTTATCCTGTTGGGGAGAGCTATTGAAATTTTCTCTGACTCTTTTTCCACCTTCTGTCCTAAAGAGTGATAATAACCAATATTGTATTCTTATACAGAAAAAATGGAAGATGTTGGTGCTATTTAAGAAAACTTAAAATGCATAGGCTTGTTGTTTTCATAATTTTCCCTTTAGTTCACCAATCTGATTCCCACAAAACCCAGATGGATTCTGGGTTCTGAGAATGATGATGAAGTACCATAGACTCAACTGAGTAGAAGTTCTAGCTGCAACTACTCTTCCAGATGTGGTATGTTTGCTAGACAGATCACATGGCCGCAGGCACAGAGTGTTTGGCCATCTGTCTGGTGAATACATTTTTCCATAGTTGTGAAGGGGGAGCTTTAAGACATCTGCTCACCTGAGGTAGTGACAGTGTCCATTTGTGACTTGCCTTAGGGCTACATGAACTATCTTCTTTGTGCCCAAAGGCAAAGAAGACTTAGGCCATCTGGACATTCCACTAGAATAGCCTGTTGGCCATTGTATTGATACCATTTTGATAGCCACATTGCAGATTAACAAAATGTGGTGAGCATATAAGAGGAATACACAAGACTCATGTGCTGTAGACAGTTGTAGATAACACTACCAATATTTAAGAGCTCATTTATGTGAATTTGGTGATGGTGGTGGAACTGTCCAGTGATCCAGGGTATACTGGGACAACTCTAAACTAAAGGAAATATTATTATATCCCTCCCAATTGTAAATAAGTACAACATGTTAACATGTTGTGGTTCCATGAGTTCTTGAGGTTGTATGTTTCCAAGTTGGCAATATAACTTTGATCTATTTAGCTATTAACTTGAATGGCTCTTCAGTGAAGACCAGGGCAGCAAATAGTTGTTCAGAATTTCAGAGGTACCAGAACCCCAGCTTCCTGGACTACAAGATCCACAATGTTAGAATATTAGTTCTGTGTAAGAGAGGTGAGTAGGCCTGAAGTCTGACCTTGGTATTGCACTAGGACCCAGTTAGTCCTTTGTGGGAGAAGCACTTAGCACGATGTCCAAGCTGGCAGGGTCATCCTATCCTCCATATATTAGCACAATGGCAGCGATGGAGATTATTCCATGGTACCTGAAAGACTGATGACTAGTTGCCCCTCACCCATGACCTTGCCTATGCTGTTACGGAAAGTTTACAATTAGATGAGAGAGATTTCCAACACTAGACTACCTTGTCTCTCCAAGAACTATTTGATAGGAGGTAGAATGCATTATGCTTCTTCTTCAAAAGCTCGTTGACTTCTACTGACACATGTTCTGGTTATGAATTTGGCCATTTTGCCCGTAAGGTCTCACCCTATTTCATTATCTGAAGATTAGTGGACTCTAACCTACCAACACTGTATTCTTGAACCATGACCTAGATCAAATTGTTGAGTAAAGGAGAGGGGCAGCATGGCTCTGTGACCATGATGTCTATTGGTTTTCTCATACATCGTTGTTGGCTTGATAGAGATACAATCCTTACCATTGCAGGCATAGCTGAGGGGCCACTGATGAAACCTATGAAGATTATCTCCCTGGAACACAGCATCATCTGAAGTTAGCGATTCCTGTGGCACGTGTCTCCAACAGAGAGAATGCATATCAGATAAGGTGGCAAAGAACAATGACTTTTTGCTACTGTTTATGTAACCCTAGATGCTACCCTGCTCATGATTACTTTCTATAATCTATCTGGGGAATTTCTCATCAGCCTTGTGTATGGCTAAAAGTTGTATGAGCTTGAAAGTTACTCCTTAGGGTAGAGGGCTTCAATCAGGAAACAAAACAGTTGTACCACTTAGCTCTAGCTTTGGCTGCTTTGGATTCCTTATTACAAAGCAATGAGAAAGTTGGAATGGAAGTCAACAGTCTTTCGGTTGTCACAGAATCAGGTCACCAACCCCAACGAGGCTACTGGCACACAGGACAGGATATGGAAGAATGAGATTCTTGCTAAGGTGTTTCTGGGCAAATACCAATCGCAGATGTCAAGTGGATAAGTAACAGCCTGAGATGATGCATTGATCTGATCAAAGATGAAGTTCGGAACTATTCAACCAGGCCACCTAGGCCAATAAAAATGCCATGGAGGGCAAAAAGAATCTTGAATTGGTAGTGGAAGAGAGGGTGATTAGAAGTAGCTCAAGGCCACTGTCACAGAGGAGGCGTTGTTCCCTCTGAGAGGAGACCAACCAGAATGAAGATGTGAAGCTCATAGCAGGTAAATACATTCTAGTGGCACATGGGTAGTTCATAGTGATCTCTATGAACCTTCCCGAGCCCTTTTAGAATTTACAACCCTGGTCACATGGGTACATCTAGAAGTGTTTACTTAGGGCAGTGGTTCTCAACCTCTTCAAATGACCTTTTCACAAGGATCACCTAAGACCATCAGAAAACACAGGCATTTACATTATAACTCATCACATTAGAAAATATGGTTATGAAATAGCAATGATAATAACTTTTTGGTTTGGGGTCACTACAATGTGATTGACTGTAATAAAGGGTCACAGAGTTAGGATGGGTGAGGACCACTGACTTAAGGGATTCCTTTTTAGGGAAACATAGTGCTTAATTCACACAGGAATGTAAAAGCCACAAAAACCCTTGTTTTACAATGTTAGGGATTCTTTTCTCACAGTTCTCTCTCTGGAGCCTGAGATAGTTCTTAAGCCAGAAGAGGCATTTGGTCTTCATTTGATGGTGAACTATTTGTCTAACCTTTCTGCTTTGTTTCAGCTTATAGCTCTCAGAGCACACTCCACTCTGAGGATGGACAAGGTAGGAAAGGAAGCAGAAGATGACACTGCCTGCTGGCTTGCTCCTTGTGGCTGCCTCAAAGTGTATTCTTCTACAACTCAAGACCATCTGCCCGGGTACGGTACTGCCCACAATAGGCTGCCTACCCCTTCCAACCACTAATCAAGAAAATGCCTCGGAGGCTTGCCCACCAGCCAGTCTGGTAGAGGCATTCTTTCAACTGAGGTTCTTTCCTTTCAGATGACTCTAGCTTGTGTCAGGTTGACAAAGACCTTGCCAGCACTGTCTCCAGGCTAGATGCAGATGTATATGAACAAGCGCAAGCACATACACATTAATTCTTGGGGCTTATTCGCAAGATCTCCTTCTAAATCCTTTTTTGAAGATTGAGGCCCAAGGAAATGAATTCTTGTCTAGCCATTTCCTCATTTCTCTCTCTGAGAGGATAAGCCGCATTGAGCAGAGCTATTGGATCCCGTCCCTTCATGTCCTCTGCTCTGGGCCCCCACCTCTCTGACTGGCACATCATCAGACAGACTCATTCCCTCAAAGTCACAAAACTTGTCTTAAATTGGATTTGATGGTGGCTTTGTGTTCTCCATGTCCTCCCTCTTTTGTTTTTGATTTATCGTTTTAATCAGCTCTAGTCAATCATTCCCTTTCTGTCTTGCTCACCATAAACACAACCCCTTGCCAAAAAAATTATGACTGTATTAAATGATTTTATTACAGTAAACTGCAGATTGTACAGTGTAAACACAGGTGCCGCTCAAACTCCACACCCTCCAGCTCTGTCCAGACTAGCTTGTTGAGGTGGAGGAGGGGAGGGAGCACGGCGGTAGGAGGGGAGCCACCTCAGAGTGTCAGGAGGTCGCCGTGTTCGACCCTTCACCACAGAGATGAGGTCATTGAGCCTCTGGTGATGGTTCCATTGGTTTCAGGCCACATACATGTCTGGTGACAGAGCCAGCGTCATGCCTGAGTCACCTAAGGCTTAAGATCTTTGTGCAATATCACCTTTCATTTGTCTCTTCTCTTTCCTAAACGCACTTAAGGGGAATTTCATCACAGAACAAATTGGGAGGAAGCTGGATATGGCAACTTGGAACTCAGTGAGTCTCAGCCTTTTTGCAGTCATCCTAGGAATGGGGGGAGGTAACTATGCTACAGATGAAGGACAGATAGATCTTCTGCCTCCTGACCAGGGAATGGAAGACATGGAGCCCTCTCATTCTGTAAGGTGTCCTTCTGGGGACAGGAATGAGGGAGTGCCTGGGAAGCAGACATAGCCAAGGGAAAGGGTTCCTGGGGAATGACCTTAGGGAAGCTCCACAAGCCAGTGAGAGAGTGTCCTGGAATGTCCAGGCTTTTTGAAGGCTTTGAGGCCTATGCTTCTGAAACATCTTGTCCACTTTCTGATGGAACTAGAGTTTGTTTTCCTGTGGCATAGTTACAGAGAAGAATAAGAATCATCGGGGGGGGGGGGGGGGGGGGGTAATTTCTCCAAGAGATTAACTCCCTAAGCACGGGAGAGATATTTTCGAAGTCAGCCATTCATGTATGGCAGAAGTTTGCTCTATTTGAACTTGTCACTCACTCTTCATGAGTGTGGCAAAACACCTGAGGGAAACGGCATACAGGGGGACATGGGTCTGTTTCGCCAGTTTTAGAGCTTTAGTCCAGGGCTGTGAGTGGTATGGCTTTTAGGCTGTGGTAAGGAAGGGTGTGTCCTAGAGCTAGGCTGCTCATCTCATGGCAGCTAGGAAAGAGCTCCAAGAAGACAAAGAGAGACCCAAAAGAAGATACATACCTTTCAAAAGCATACTTTCCATGGCCTGCTTCCTCCAGAAAGCCCTACCACCTACAGCCCATTCAGGTTCTGATTGAGCACTGTGTCATGAGCTCCCTCATGATCGAAGCACCCTTTGTCCAACTTCTGAACACTACTGCATAGAGGACTAAGCTTTCAGGACAGGAGCCTTTGGAGGGGGACATTCCACATCCAAACCATGGATAATAGTGGACATCTGCCATTGATGGTACCCATTACCAGATCTTTAGGATGCAACACACGTGTGCATGCACACACACATACCTGCACACACAGGCATATACACATGTGCACACACACACACATATAGAGGCAATTGTTTTTCTTTTTTCCTGTTGCGCGTCAACCCCTGTAGCTAGCAGATTCAATACTCAAAAACTAGCTCCAAAGGTTCCACTTACTTCCCCCAGTTTTAATTTCTCCTTCACTTGGGTAAGTTTGAGCTGTCTAGAGAAGCTGTTTCTGCTGAGCCGGGGCTGTGTGAGAAAGGGAGGAACACAGACCCATCTGTTGAAGATCAGAACATAAATAGCCCCCTTTAAAAATAAATCTCCACTTTTAACTCTGCAGATAAAAATATCCGAATAAAGGACAGCTCTTAATCTCTACCTTCCCCTCCGCTTGGTTGAGTGAGCTTTTCTAAGTGGCGTCTTTTTCCCTTTCTCCTTTTACAGGTTTCATTTTGGCTTTGATTCTAGTGAGTTTACTGACATATTACTTCATTTTAACTATATGGCTTTCCTGTCTAGTGGGAGGCATATTTCTAAGTATCATATTTATCAAAAGAGCTGTGCAAAACAAGGGCCAGAATTACTCTTTTGATGGTTCCCCCTCTAACTACAACTACAATAAATTTTGTGAGAAAGAATGCTCAACTGGGGACCTTTTATGTTAAAGCTGAGAACAGGGTTCAGGCACTGTCACTTTCAAACCTCTACCAGTTGGGCTGGGGTTTTTTTCCCCCTTCTTCTCCCCTCCCTGGACAGAAATCTCACATCTGGTCTCACTTGCAAGGCTGGTCCTGGGCTCCCAGGGGCTCTATATTTTCCCCCTATAACTTTAAATCAGAGGAGCATTTCAGTAAATCACAGGGACACTTATTTATTGGACATAGTTTGGGTCTCTTAAAGCATGGAGAATAAATTTAATGGAGCGTTCCGAGCGTTCTCCAATCTTTTGAGGGATTACTTGGGGAATTTGTCAACTGCACCAGGCCCAGCCGCCTGATCCAGAGAGATGGGAAGGAAATGATGGGGGAATCTTCTCAGAGGACCCAGGTGGATCCTAAATCACCCCGAGGAAGATTAATACAAGAGGCCAGTTGCCAGCCAAGTTGATGGGCAGCATTGCCGTTTATTTAATAAACTATCATTTCAGCTGGAGGGCGACTTTAATCTGAATTACACTCTGTTCTTGTCATCCACGCTTGCCAAGTAATTTATGGAATACCATAGCATGTTCTTAACCTCGAGCAGCAGAGGAGAGAGGAGAAAATGGAGGCCTCACTGAGAACAAAGAGAGACTGTACAAGGAAAGGAAGGAAGGGACCAGCCCTGGGAGGCTATGAAACCCTGGGATGAAGGGATGTACAAGGTGGGGATGGAGAGGCTGGCTGGGTGGGAATGGATGGAGATGGAGAAGTGAAGAGAAGATTGGTAGAGTGGATGGTGGAGAAAGGGACTGTGTAGAAGCTGTCTAGTTGTGTAGGAAACTTCAGTCTTTAGAGCCTTTGAGGAGAGACACACTTGTGCACATGTGTTGCTCCCATGAATATATTCATTCCCATTGGACTTTAAGTTGCTCTGAATTGAGTGCAACAATATGTTTCTTAGTTCCATCTACGACTGCAGTGTTGTGGTGTAAAGGGATATTGAAAAGGGCAACGGATACATGGGTAAGAACTCAGTGTCAAGAGCAGCTGAGTGCTGGGGTGGCCCAGCTTGTGACTTGCAAACCTGCACTGCTGCCTTTGGACAGGAGGCAGGACGGAGGGATAGCACATTCCTTCCCTGCACAGACTGCAAACACCAAGAGCTCCTTCCCACCGCCCACCCTCTCCTCACCAGTGAATCTTTTAAACCCTTGGTTCACCTGCTCTGCTTGAAGCCTAGCTCAGACTTTTCCCCTATCCGGCAGACAAAAGGCTCCTGCATGATTGATGATGACAGTGACCTGCCACTAACCCCCTGCTCAACCTGGGTCCTGCTGCTACCCACGAGGCCCTCCGTTCAGCAGCCTCCACAATTTTTGAAATGCCGATGCCTGCTTTGTGGACTGCTGGTTTTTCCCCTCATCTTGCGAAGTAGAATCTTACTGAGAGGATTGAGTTGGGTGATGGGAAAGCTCTCGGCCCAGTGTTGTTACATTGTAACTACTCAGTAAAGGATAGTGTTGGGGAGGATAGCCCTGGGCGGTTGAACACAAGGACCTATCTGGCTCTACTTCCTTACAGCAAAGCTTTCCCCAAATGATGGCATACCAAGGATGCCTCTCCATTATCATCCCGCCCACCGCTTTCTATTTAGCCTTGCCCAGCACTTTTCTATCTGGCTCTTTAGGGCAGGCCAGACCCCTGGAGCTGCCTCCTCCTCAAAGCTTGCTGTCATTGGTTTCTTGGGGTATTTGTGGACTGTGCTCACTCTCCTTGCCGAAGAATCGGTCTCCACCAAACCACCAAGCATTCCCATGCCATAACTTTAAAGCCATTTATTTATTCATTTACTTCCATTTATTTGCCAAGTCCAAACAAAACAAAACAAAACAAAACAGAACAAAACAAAACTCGTTGAAGTAGCTTCCTGCAATCAAATCCTGGTGCACTGGTGGAACTCACAGTGACTACCACTTGAACAGCTGCCCGCCATTTTGAACAGTGACGATGCAGGTGATGCAGGTTCTGAAACCTGCACCAGGGAGCAGACTAGGAAACAAGAATCAAGAACCCCAACCGCAACAGCACCCTCTTGCTGCTATTTCTGCTTATGCTGAGTAAACAACACTTGGAAAGACGGGGTGTGTGTTCAAGAAAACAGGAAATAGAGGGGTACAGCATTTAACAAGAAAGGAGGTTTGGCCTACCAGAATTCCAGCCCTGCCTCATGCCAGGAAGCCATCTCCAAGAGTTCTCTCTCTCTCTCTCTCTCTCTCTCTCTCTCTCTCTCTCTCTCTCTCTCTCTCT
>JADRCD010222609.1:0-40583 GCA_019843815.1 Montemys delectorum | reverse complement strand
AACAAAAGAGCTCTCACTCTCCACTGTCTTTGTTCAAGATCTTCTGGACTGGGGCTGGAGAGATGCTCAGCGGTTAAGAGCACTGACAGCTCATCCAGTAGGTCCAGAGTTCAATTCCCAGCACCCACATGGCGACTCACAACCATCTCTAATGGGATTAGATGCCCTCTTCTGCTGTGTCTGAAGACAGCTACAGAACTCATATACATAAAATAAATAAATAAATCTAAAAAATTTAAAAAAAAAGATCTTCTGGACTCCTCTAAGGGGCTTGGATCACTTCTGTGGCCCTGCACACATATACTATTTCCAAGGGACAGCTTCACGCCATACTGTTTTTGGTGGCCATCCCATGATAGTGACATCTCCAAAATACAGGTTCTTCTACTCCAAATGGGCTGCACTTTCCCAATAGGCTCTCCTGGGTTCTCTTCAGGGACTCCAGGCCTGGTACACAGTACCAAGCCTCAGCTGCTCTCCATGCCCCCTTCATGCCTTCAGAACCAGTGCCACCTGGGTGTCTTTTCACATAGCTAAGCTGCCAGCATACTACGTTGGTCACTGTTGGAACACAGCTTCTATGTACCATCCTGGGAGACAGGCCCCAGAAGGTTTCACTTTCTTTTTTGTTTTTGTTTGTTTTTGGTTTTGTTTTGTTTTTTGAGACAGGGTTTCTCTGTGTAGCCCTGGCTGTCCTGGAACTCACTCTGTAGACCAGGCTGGCCTTGAACTCAGAAATCCGCCTGCCTCTGCCTCCCAAGTGCTGGGATTAAAGGTGTGCGCCACCACCGCCCGGCCTAAGAGGCTTCTTCTTAATCTCTTCTTAATCACAGCTGGTTATTCAGCTCTGTGACCCGAGTCCATTGACCAGCAGTGATAATTTTACTTACTAGTTTTGGTCTCTTGTTAATCACAGCCAATTCTTCAGGTCCAGATGATCAAACACCACAGCTTATTCACACAAAAGGCTTGGTAGAGCCTTCCTTCTGAACCCTTGACAAGCCAGGCGTCCCATCGCCTGCACTGCTATCTGTATTCTTACGTTCCGTGTCATCTCACTGAATAGCCTTGCCTCTCACACGTGACCAGCTTTCTTTCCGTCACTGGCCTCACAGAACTCTGCACAGGTCTACTTAGTGAGGGCAGCTAAGAGAAGCCACCCTCCAAAGACATTTCACTCTTTGGCTGGCCACCCAGATGCAGTGCACACTCAGCATCTTCTGGGTGTGGTGGAGGACTTCGAGGGTCGCCCTGCTCTGGCCCCTGCTACCTCGATAGGACACACTGAGAACCAGGGTTGGGTGCTGCCCTGTCTGCATGCTCCACTGGGAGGCTTGCTGGGTTTTTGTTCACCTACCTACTCACTTATTCTGCCTGAGTGGCCATGCAGCTTGGCTGGGTTGCCATGTGCAGGGGGACAACTGGGATGCCTCTCCCCTGTTTGTCTGTAGAGGAAGCCTGTCAGAGCATGGCATACAGACATGTTGCTAGGAGTCCTGTGCCCCTCCAGGGTGGTACTGAGCCATGTGTTTGTGGAGGGCAGGTGCCAGCCTTAACAGCCACAGCACCTTGCCTTGGGTGCCAAGGCTGTGTTACTTCTTGTTCTGGTTTGGTTTGAGACAAAGTCTCACGTAGCCCAGGTTGGTCTTAAATTTGTGAGTCACTAAAGGATTCCTTGAATTCTGACCTCCCACTGTCTCCGAGTGCTATGTTTACAGGTGTGCACCCCTATGCCTGACTGTAGGTCCCTTCTTTCCCAAGCCTTCTGGAGCAGCCATTGGCACCACATGGCCTGTCTGAGCTGCCACTACACAAGCTGTGGTCCAGTGCAGAGCCCCCAAGCTCTACCATTCACAGACTTGACCTTCTGCCCAACTAGCACCCATCGAGCACTGGCCAGATTGGAGTAGGGCTGGTGCTGGAGCTGCCTAGACCCTCAGCAGCCCAAGTCCCAGGATGCTGGGTACTTTCTGACTGGAACCAGCTAAAGAGACAAGGCTTCCACAGGGTCCTGATTGTAACCCTTTCTAGACCTGGCTGAGAGGGTTGGGCTTTATTCCAGAAATTTCTTAGTTGTGCCAGGTGGATGTGTGTATGTGGTGGAGCCCTGATTGCAGCAGCCTCAGGGTCAGAAGGTCCCATGGTAGGTGTGGCAGGAGTGGGTGTTTAGAGCACAGGACACCTTCGCAGAAACTTAACTCCTCCAGCCAGCCTCTCAAGGCCTTTGAGTTTGTGCTGGCTGAAGAGATTGGATGTGGAGTACCTGCTGTCTTCATGGCCTGTCTGCACTGAGAGAGGTGACAGCCAGAGCTAGCCAGGCTATTAGGTCTCTCCACCAGACCACCTGCTGGGCTAGTGGCTGGCACCATCAGGGTAGCTCACCCCAATCACCTGTTTCCCCTTAGACTGGCTCACTAAATGGGCATCCAGCTCTTAGGCACATGGACCAAGGCTGTGGTGAACAACCGTGGTCCTCTATTGTGGAGCACTGAGCAATGCCCCTCCTGGTCTGTCTTTGTTTGTTAATCTGTTTTCACTTTGCAAGGTCACTGTGACTTTGTGACAGTTGTGGGTCATGATGGCATTCTGCCCAGAGGCTGTTGGCGTTTGAGGCAAGGTCTTGCTCTGCAGCCCAGGCTGACATGGGCCTCATCATCGCCCTGCCTCAGCCTCCTGACTGCCGGTGCCCCACCATTCACACAGCTTGTTCTGTCTTTTCCAAGCCTGTCCATACCTGTCCGTAGCCCTTTGGGGAGCTGCAGTCTGATGACAGTAGCATGGATAGGTTGGCTGCTCAGGTGGCTGCTAGGCTGGGCTTCTTGTCCAGGTGAATGGCTTACTGTTGACATGAAGGGCCCAACCTGTGTTGCCAGAAGTCCCAGTCTGTAATGGCTGCCAGGTCGTATGGGGACAACCACTTGAGGTCAGCCATCCCAGGTCCATGAGGAAGGCTGAGCTCCTGGGTGTATCTGTCCCTGTCCTCTAAGGCAGCTGCAGGGGACTTGCTCGTAGAGCATGGGTCTGCTCAGCTACAATGCCACTCAGGGCTGCCTCCTGGGCTGCCACCCCAGACTCCATACACATCATGGAGGATGTGTCCTTTCCCACCTTGTTCCTGGCACTCAGCAGTCCTGCTGCATGGTGGATCCTGTGCTCTGCTTGTGCACTGTCCATTAGAGAGCTTGGCTCTGGGGGTGGACCTGGGCCAGGCCTTGCACCTGCTGCTTCTCTCCCTGAGCACCTTCTAGGTCTCAGGCCCAGTGCCACGGTGTCACTGATATTTTTGGCCAGCAGGGCCACCTGACCTGTCTGTCTCCTTTGCTGTGAATGACTCTTGTGTCTCCCAAAGGCTTCCTTTAACCTGTCTTGCCATTTATGGTAAGATATGGATCTAGTGGCAGACCAAGCATGTATAATAATTCTGAAGAAAGTAGGGGGATAATGAAAGGCACTTTCCATCTGTTCAAGATTCCGCACAGAGGAATCTCTGTAGTCCCTTCATCCACAGAGATCTCTGCATAGACAGACAGTGCACACTGCCACAGAGGCAGTGCCTGAGAGATTCCAAGGCTGGCCTTAAACTTCCTATACAGCCAAAGATGTCTCCAGACTGGGGTTCACTCATGTTGCCTGTGTGAATTCTCCTGGTGTCCCTAGTATGGCATGCCAAGGTGTAGGGTGGGGCTGGGGTCGGCTCAGCCACAAGTGTGCATCCGGTGTGCCCAGCATCACACAAGACTGAACACCCTGTCCAACATATACATACATGTTTCTCACCTGGGGGCGGGGCTGCCACCTCTCCTGCCTTCTCATCTTCTTGGGTGGGCTGCACACATCTATTCTGTCAATTTGTCTGCTCAGCACCTGCCATTCCAAAACTCTGTCCTATCTGTCTGAAGGACATTCCAGCAGAAACCTGTCTTTGTACCTAAGGGCTTGACTAGAATCTGTGACCCCTGGGTAGAAGGTTGGGTCGTGGTGTGGCCACATCCCCTCTGCAGGGGTCCTCATGCTTGTTGCCTCTTATATGTGGTCCCTGTATGCAACAATGTAACAAGGTGGATACAGGTGTTTTGTTCCCTGGCTAAGGAGCTGACCTGGTTGTGAGGGGCTAACCCTTTGGTCTGCTGGGATGTGACTAAGGGGCTCTGAAGACAAGGAGGCCTCTGCCTTCACCTTGGGAGCAAAATATATGCCATTTTGTAGGGCCAGTGGCTGCCTCACCCTGTCCACCTGTCCCCAGGTCAGATGTGTAGCATGCCCTCCCCGTGCCTCTGGAGCTGACCTGCCTTGAGAGGCATTGACTTTCAGCTGTGCAGAGCCTCACGTCTGAGGGGAAATAGAGGGTGCAGGAGCCTCCTGACAGCAGCACCTCTGAGAAGGTGATCTGGCCCCAGGGTTCACTGGAGCAGACTGGTGGACTGTGGGCAGGCTGCTCTGGGCTGAAGCCTTCATGCAGGTCTCCTTTAGAGGCTGCTACATAGACACAGTGACCAAGCCAAACCTAGCCACACTAGGGCTAGCCTAGTGTGGCACTTCCCATCAACAGCAGCAGGCATGTGTGATGTGACCCTCAGCTGGGCTCCTGGGGTTCTCTGCTGGGGACCAGCCTCATATGATCTGCTTCCTCCCCTCCTGGGAATCACAACCTATATGACAACATCCAAGGCTCTTGACCTGTGTGGCTGGAAGATATAGATTGTCTGTCTGTCCATTGAAGCTTTTCCTTTTTGTTTTCTTGTAGGATTCTGTGTCACTGAGACCATCCATCCGATTTGAAGGAAGCCAAGGAGTGAGTATTCCCTGTCCTGACATACATGAGCTATGGGAGAGGGAGGCACAGGTGGTTTCCTGACTGTCCATCTCGAGTTGCCCCGAGCCAGACTCCTATGCCCAGTGAAGGTCATATGTGAGAGGAGGGCAGTCATCTCAAAGTAGTCCTTGGGGTGCTCTCTCAAAGATGGATGCCATTCCAGATGGATGCCCCCCGGGGGTGGGCATATGTGGGATTTCATATAGATAGGAATGCTCCCTGTAAACCATACCCACCCCTCCTCACCACTTTGTGGTTCTCAGGAGGAAGACCAGGGCCTGCTACATGCCAGGAACAGCTCTGCCACTAGCTACAGCCTCAGGCCTCTGTCTTAGTTGCTAATTTGTTGTTGTGAGGAGATACCACGACCTCGGCAGCTCTTATAACGCCTTTAACTGGGGGCTGGTTTGCAGGTTCAGAGGACTGGTGTGTTGTCACCTTAGTGCGGAGCATGGTGCAGGAAGGCAGACATGCTACTGGAGCAGTGGCTGAAAGTTCTACATCCAGGTCTGCAGGCAGAGAGAGGCTTCTGAAACCTCAGAGCCCACCTTCAGTGACACACTTCCTCCAGCAAGGCCACACCTCCTAACCCCTTCAAAGAAAGCCACTCTCTAGTGACCAAGCATTCAAATCTATAAGCCTGTGGGGTCATTCTAGTTCAGACTACCTCTTTTTACTTTTTTGAAAACTAGCCTCTTTAAACTACTCTTTTTTTCCCCTAATTTTTCTTCCTGTCTGTCTGTATACTAAGTGCCTGGTACCCACTGAGATAGAAGAGAGCTTTGCATGCCCTGGAACCGAGTTGCAGGTGGTTGAGAGCCATCACTTAGGTGCTGGGATTTGAATCCAGGTCCTCTGCAAGAGCGAACAGTGCTGCTAGCACTGAGCCGTCTCTCCAGCCCTACCTTTACTTTATATTTTGATCCATTTTATCCAGAATGGCTCTTGTACTAAAAATCCTCCTCTCAGTCTCCCAAGTGGCTGAGTTGTCTATCTGTGCCCAATCCTATCTAAATAACTTTTTATTTGAAGTTGCTGCCTCACCACTGACCTGGTCAGTGCCCTCTAGTCCGTGAGGTGAGGTAGCTGTGGCACATTCCCTGTGTCTCTTAGGGCTCTGGAGCTATGTGCATGTCTGAATGGGAAAAGGTCATGCTGGGCATTGGCTATGGGGCTGCAGTCCCCAGGGCAGGGCAGGCTGGGTGGACACTAGTGTTCCCATCTCTCTCCTGAGGTGCTGAGACCTAGAGGTCAGTTCTTACGCCTGGCTGTGAGTGGTAGCCGGGCACATGGCATGCCTCAGCTGCCCACAGAGCCTACAGTTGCTGGACCATGAAGTCCTAGGGAACACAGCCATGAAGGATAGCGTCACCCCTGTATTAGTCAGGGTTCTCTAGAAAACCAGAACCAATAGTGTATGAATAGAGAAAGAAATTTATTAGGATGGCTCTCAGGCTGTGGTCCAGCTGGTCCTCCAATGGCTGTCTGCCAGCAGAAGACCCAATAATCCAGAAGTTATCGAGTCCATGAAATGAGGTGTCTTAGCTGCTCCTTAGCATGCGCCACAATCCTGAAGAAGTAGGCTCTGATGCCAGTGAAGGAGCAGACTAGCTAGATTGAGCAGAGCAAGGGCAAACAGGCAAAGTGTCCCTTCTCTCGTGTCCTTTACCTAAGCTACAGGCACAGGGCCCAGGTTAAAGGTGGATTTTCCTGTCATCAGAGATCTGGACTAGAAGCAGATCTTCCCACTTCAAATGACTCAATCAAGGAAAACCTTCCTTATAGGTTTGCCCAGCCACTTTGGTTTTAGTTAATTCCAGATGTAGTCAAGTTGATGAGCAAGAATAGACACCACAATCCCATAATCATGGCCAATGAACAACGGGTTTATTCTACAAGAGTCGTACCAGCCTTGTCTTTTATCACGTTTGTGCTTTGGTCCAAGGCGATAGCTCATTTGTGTGTAATGGGGGGACGGAACCCATAGCAACAAGCCCCAGACATTAGCCCTTAGCACACTACTACCCAACTCGTCATCCTGGGTTTCAAACTCATGATTCTTCTGCCTCCGCCTCCTTTAGAACATGCCACCTGTTAAGGGTCTTGATGTTACACATCACTGGACTGGATGTCTGGTCTCCTCTTGCCTCTGCAGTCAGTGTAGCCAGAGCCAGGCTCCAGGAGCCTGGGATGCTCGGCACAGACGTAGTGCCTGCCACCTGACGATGGCCACCCAGGACCCTGGTATCAGTAGATTCCCAGGAGCAGTCCCTTGGCATGACTCCCATAACCCAGATCCTATAGCATTTGCCTGTGTGCCCTGCTCCTTCATGGACCGTCCCTGGGCTCTGGCTGTATGGGCACTGAAGCTGCAGCCTCTAAGCAATAGTAACCACTGCCTGGCTGACCCTATGATGAACAGTGCTTGGCATCTATGGCTGTGTGGCATGGTTCAGCCTGAGCGCACCACCCATGTTTGCAGCTGGTGAGGCAGGGTAGTCAGAGACTGAGATGCTGTCCGTGTGTCTAGAGTCAGGGACTGCAGAAGGACTGGGATTGCCATTGGGCATGCCTGTTGTACTGTCTTTTAGGGCAGTGCTTCTCAACCTTCCTAACACTACAACCCTTTAATAGAGCTCCTCATGGTGTGGTGACCCCAACCATAAAATTATTTCAGTACTACTTCATAACTATTATAAATGTGGATATCTATGTTTTCTGATGGTCCTACGTGACCCCTTGTGAAAGAGTTGTTCCACCTCCAAAGGGGTCAAGACCCACAAATTGAGCAGACAGGGACCGACCGCATAAGGAAGGATGTGGGAAACTCCAAAATGTTCAGGACCAGTGTTAGCTTAGTGGAGAGGCTGGGCAGGGTGCCCAAAGGGACAGTGTTGGGAGGGGAAGGAAGCCAAATCTCCCATGTGCACTCTGAGACCTGCTGAGATCAAGATTAAGCCAATGCAGACAATGGGCGTCCCTGCAGCACTCTTGGGTGCGTAGGCTCCTGGGTGTGTCTTGAAGACCAAGGGCTGCACAACCACAAAAGCAAACAAGGAGTGCTTTTGTTTGTTGGTTTTCTTGAGAAAAGGTTTCTCTATGTACTCCTGTGTCCTAGAACTCACTCTGTAGGCCAGTTTGGCCTCCAACTCAGAGATGCTCCTGCCTCTGCCTGTTAGGATTAAAGACATGAGTGAGCCAACATGCCCTACCTGGCAATGTGCTAATTTCTTTGAGACAGAATCCATGTGGTAGCTAGCCTTGTTAGCCCTGTTTGGGTTTGTTGTTGTTGTTTTGGGTTGGGTTTTTTTTTTTTTTTTTTTGGGTTTTTTTTTTTTTTTTTTGGTTTTTTTGAGACAGGGTTTCTCTGTCTAGCCCTGGCTGTCCTGGAACTCACTCTGTAGACCAGGCTGGCCGGCCCAGTTTGGTTTTTTAAGATTTATTTTCAGGGCAGGAAAGGTGGTCCAGCAGTTTAGAGCACTAGCTGTTCTTGCAGAGGACTCAACTTAGGTTCCCAGGCAGTAATGAGTAGCTGAGATTCATCCATAGTTCCAGTTCCAGGGCATCCAGTGCCATCTCCTGAACTCAGGCATCAAGCACACCTGTGATATACAAACACACATGCAGACAAAGCACTGGTGCAGATAAAAGAAATCATTTAAATATTTCTTTTTAAAAATAGTTAGCCGGGCAATGGTGGCACGTCCCTTTAATCCCAGCACTTGGGAGGCAGAGGCAGGCAGATTTCAGAGTTTGAGGTCAGCCTGGTCTACAGAGTGAGTTCCAGGACAGCCAGGGCTACACAGAGTAACCCTGTCTCGAAGAACCTAAAAAAAAAAAAAAAGTTACTTTTGTGTCTGGTCTTTGGAACTGAAGTTACAGATGGTTTTGAACCACCCCGTGGTTGCTGGAAATGGAACATAGGTCCTGCAAAAGCAACCAGTTAGTTCTCTTGACCACTGAGCCATCTCTCCAACCCTAAAGTTTGTGTGAGTTTCTTGTTGTTCTTGTTGTTGTTGTTGTTGTTGTTATTGTTGAGACAGGGTTTCTCTATGTAGAGCTGGCTGTCCAGGAACTTAGTACACCAGGCTAGCTTCGAACTCACAGAGATCCTTCGGCCTTTGACTCTGGAGTGCTGGTATTAAAGGTGTGCCACCACCCCCCAGTTTATTTTTTATTTTTAATTGTGAGTATATGTCTTGGCAGAGGTGGTGGTTCATGAGTGCATAGTCCAGAGAAGGGTATTGGATCCTCTGGAGCTGGAGGTACAGGCGCTTGTGAGCTGCCGTATGGGTGCTCAGAACTGAACTTGGGTGCTCTATAAGAGCAGTGAGTGCTCTCACCTGCTGAGCCATGGGCCCAGCCTTATTGCATCTTGTTTTAAACTGAGAAATATTGTTTACAACACTTCTCAACTGTTACCTGCCCCAACTTGGTTCCCATGGAAAACCTCTTCCCTTCCCCATAGATCATCTTAAGCCAGGATTGCAGTATAAGCTAAAAGGGCTTTGTGTGAGGCCAGTGCCCCTGGTAACCTTGCCCCAGAGCAGCAGGGTGGCTCCCAGGCCTGGGTCCTCATGTCCCTCACACCCCTCAGACAATCTACAGCCAAGCTGTCACTGGGACTGGCAGCAATCCATAAGGCAGCTGAGACCCTACCTACAAGTGGCAACTGCATTGCCTGACATCCTAGACATGAGCAGGCCCTGAGCCACACCATCAGGTTATGCTGCCACTACCCATTGGGCATTCATCATGGCAAATCCTGCTCCCTTTGAACCCTCACCCTGAGTAGCTCCTCCACTTTTCACCCCCTCCGTGATATGCCTGGGTGATATGACTTCAGCATCCTGTATGCACTTTTCCCTAGAGGTTCAAAGCTACCTTTCTAAGCCTCAGTCAGAGCCCCCAACACTGAGTAGCACACAGTGCCTTGCCTGAGCCTGTATGAAATCCTTGGCAGAGCCCAGGCTGCCCACCCAGATCAGGACATTAGTAAGGAGCCCAACTGTCACTGGGTGTGACAGTAGCCACGTGTGTCTCAGGCTTATGCCACGGGAGTGCCAACCCAAGCCTGAAATACATGCCAGAGTCAGGTGGCATGGAGGCTCCACATGCTGGCACATCAGAAACCCCTTGCAGCTCTTGCACCCACAGCCAGGTGGCTGCTTCCTGATGCCATCCAGCCAAATGCTAAAGCCATACCTGGAAGGTCAGTCAGGACCTTAGCAGGTGGAATGAGTCTGGGTGGCATTGCCTTCGTGGCTCCTTGAAGGCTGCAGTGTGTGTATGCGTGTGTGCATATGTCTGTGCTGTATGCATGCACGTATGAGGCTATATGCTTGTGATTGGTGTGTGTGCACACCTTATCCCTGGGTGAGGTTTGAGAGGCAGGCTGGGGTCTGAATTATTAGATGCTGGGTGCAGACCACCCTGTCCCTTTCTAGAGCTGATAAAAACATTCGGGGGTTGGAATTGGGTTCAATAGGTAGAGCGCTTGTCTAGCAGTATTCCTGAGACTATGAGCTTCATCCTCAGAGTCAAGCAAACCAGGTGTGGTACACATCTGTCATCCCAGCCCTGAAGAAGTGGACTCAGGACAGACAGGAGTTCAAGGTTACCCTAGGCCACATTGTTGAATTTGAGGGTAGACTAGTGACCCTATCTCAAAAAACAAACACATTTAAGGTAGGAGGTGGTAGTGGAGCATGCTTCTGATCCTAGCACTCGAGAGGCAGAGGCAGGTGGATCTCTGTTAGCTTGAGGCCAACCTGGTCTACAGTGAATTCTAGGACAGCCAAGACTACACAGAGAACCCCTGTCTCACAAAACCACACACACATATGCATATGCACCATATGCATTTGCATTAAGGTAGATGTGGGCAATGGGGGCCTTTCAAATTTGGTATCGAAGCTGTGCAGATATAGGGTGGGATGTACTGTCTGCAGGCATACTGGGAGGGGTGCAAGCTGTCCCGCTGGCTGCTGTTGCTGTTGTATGAGCTTTACCTTCATGGATGCCCCAGGTCAGTGCAGGTGCACTGCCAGGTGGGAAGCCTGAGTGACAGATAGCCCCAAATAATGGTTTCTCCAGAGCCCAGCTGCTGGGCTGAGCTCTTGCATTGCTTAAGTAACAATCCTGCCCTTTTATACCAGGAGGTGCCAAAGAGGAAGGTGCCCATGTGTCCCTGCTATACATGTTGCATGTTGTTATCAGTGCATGGCATCTGTGAGGGTGAGTGTGGCTTTTCCATGTCAAGGACCACAGTGACACACACTTCTCTCCCCACAGCACATCTCTATACCCCAGCCCGACTGCCCAGAGGAGGTGCGGGCCTTCTCCTTCTACCTCTCCAATATTGGCCGAGACAGCCCTCAAGGCAGCTTTGATTGCATCCAACAATATGTATCCAGGTAAAGCTGTGTGCCCTCAGGCCCCTAGAGACCCCAAAACTACCATACCTAGACTGCTACCTTTCCTCTGGTGTCCTAGGTTGGCATGGCATGGCTCAAGTGGCACCCTAATGGTGAAACTTCCTCTTGTTTTGCAGCCATGGGGATGTACACCTGGACTGCCTGGGCAGCATCCAGGACAAGGTCACAGTGTGCGCCACTGATGACTCCTACCAGAAGGCACGACAGAGCATGGCACAGGCAGAAGAAGAGACTCGGAGCAGAAGTGCCATCGTCATTAAGGCTGGAGGCCGATACATGGGTGAGTGGCAAGCAGCATGCTGGGCAGAAGCTTGGGCATGCACTACCTAGACAGAGTGTGTCTGTCCAATGCCAAAGGAAGGTCCAGCCTTGGAGGGTGGGGGCTGGGGCTGCAGGTGTCATGTGAGCCCCAAATGAGACAGAGCCCTGGGTTAGCCACCCTCTCCCAGCTTTTGGCCTTGTTGACCTTCATCAGAAATATGGCTAGGTCAGGACCACTTAGTTGTTCTCCAGCTGTTCCCAGCCATTCCTTCATAGGCCACTGTGGCCACAACTGCAGACTAGAAGGTGAGTGAACTTTGGTAACACGGGGACAATCCATCAATCAAATGTTCCTATTGTGGGAAAGGGGAGATTTTTAAATTAATATATATATTATATATTTTTTTTTTCTTTCTTTCTTTCCTTCCTTTTTTTTTTTGGGGGGGGGGTGTTTCAAGACAGGGTTTCTCTGTGTAGCCCTGGCTGTCCTGGAACTCATTCTGTAAACCAGGCTGGCCTCGAACTCAGAAATCCACCTGCCTCTGCCTCCCAAGTGCTGAGACAGGATTTCTCTATGTAGCCCTTGGCTGTCCTAGAACTCCCAGAGGTCTGCTTGCTTCTTCATAGAATGTTTTCAAGGCTGACCACTGTGCACTGAATGGTTACCCTGTGGAGGACTGTTTCTCAGTAGCTCAGCAATCCTCAGCTTCCTCTACTTCTCTGTGTAGGGTTAAGGCCTCTGGTCTTTCCCTGTCCACCTTAGCATGTGGTGAGATGAGGCCAGCCTGGTCCACTGAGACTCTGGAGGGCGGGGCGGAGGGCGGGGAGGAGGGTGGGGAGGAGGGCTGGGAGATGGCTCAGCAGAAGGCCCAAGTAGGCTGCTCACAGTTTTAACTACACTTCCAGGAGGTCAGTGCCTTCTTCTGGCCTCCTCGGCCACTGCACATATGTGCACAGACGTAACAAACATACAAAATACTCATACATATAAAGTAAAGAGTGGGAATTGCACATTGCTCCTGCCTTGCCCCACACACTCACACTCGTGTGAGGCAGCTCTGGGTGAGACTTGAGTAGTCAGAACATGGCTAGGCCTTATCACAGGCACCGCTGTGCACTGGTTAGGGCCTTGTACTATCCTGGTGACAGAAGCCTTCTCCTCAAGGCCAAATGGGTGTGAACACATATAAATGAATCTGTGGTTAGCAACCTCATTTTATCACACCTTGTTGGGTACCATGGTGACTTCTAAGACGGTTGAATATAATTAATAGGCACACCTGTTGTCTCAGTACCCAGGGGGCTGAGGCAGGAGGATGGTGAATTAAGATAGCCTGAGCTATATAAGGAAGCCTGTCTCAAACCACCAAACCCTTGGATGTACTCACCCAACCCAGAGTGTCTCACTGGCCAGCTCACTCCGTTGACCTGAGGCTAGGCACATCATTCTGAACCAGATGTGAAGGGAAGTATTAGTACTGGAGGAAATCCTCCTAGCCCAAGGCCTCCAGGCTCCCAGCTTGCTCTGTCCTGAACAGCTGTTCAAAGTGGCCTCCTGATGACTACAGCTGCCACAATGCACTGGGTGAGACCATGGCTCAGCCAGAGACACCTGGGTCTCCACTGCAGCTACTGGGGCAGCCCAGACACTGTGATACACCCCACCTCAAAGTTGCAGAAGCAAGCCGGGTGGCTGTAGATTCCTGCCCGAGGGCACCTATGTTTCAGGTGAGGGTTCTGATATTACATAGCCTGTGGTAGTTGGTGTTCCATGTTGCCCAGGCCCTGCCTGGGACTGTGTCAGCCCCCAGTGCCTTCTGCCTTTGGGCTGTGGCAAGATGCCCAGATGCCCACACATTCACACAGTTCCTCTCCTATTGCCTGGTGCTTGTTTTGCTGGGCTGTGGACCACTGATGCTGTTCCTATGGCATGGTATGTGGTGGCTTCCTGTGCCCTGAACCAGGCTTTCATTTCAGGGAAGAAGGTTCAGTTTCGGAAGCCAGCGCCAGGGACAGCTGATGCAGTACCCTCCCGGAAGCGTGCCACCCCCATTAACCTGGCAAGTGCCATCAAAAAGAGCAGTGGAAGTGGAGCCAGCAGTGTGGTCCAGAGGCCCTTCCGAGATCGAGTGCTACACCTCCTGGCCCTGAGGCCCTACAGGAAGGCTGAGCTGCTGCTGCGGTTGCAGAAGGATGGACTGACCCAGGCAGACAAGGACACCCTGGACAGCCTGCTTCAGCAGGTGGGTACAGACCAGCCTGACCTTGTGCTGTGCAACCAGGCTGTCTAGCTTCATGGCAGTCTCAGGCCTATCCTCACAAGGTCTTCAGGGCCCCCCCAGCTGGATCCATGACAGGTGATGCCTGCAGACCTATATGTGCACAAACTTGGCTGGTAGCCATTACCTGGAGACTTGCTAAGAGCCTGTGTCTGTGGCTGACTGTTAGCCCTGCACTGTTCATGGGACAGCCTGGCACATCTGGGCCATGTCTTCCTGCTCTTTCCGCTCTGGAGACATCTTGGGACTCTGAAAGGTGAGCTGCCTTGCTGACTTCATGCCCTGGCTGAGGAGTGGTGAGCTTGCTCAGTGCAAAAGGAGTTGCTGTCTGGTGACCTTAGTTCAGTCACAGCATTCCCCACCCTAATAATTGACAAATTCAAAGGCTAGACAGATGGATCAGTGGTTAGGATCACTGGCTGCTCTTACAGACAGACATGCATGGTAGTGGTGGTCCACACCTTTAATCCCAGCCCCTGGAAGGCAGAGGCAGCCAGATCTCTGAGTTCGAGGCCAGCCTATCTACCTAATAAGTTCCAGAACAGCCAGGGCTACTCAGAGAAACCCTGTCTCAAAAATAAATACAATGTCAGCACCCGCCAGGCCTTGGGGACAGCATAGAGGTGGATTAGGGTGGCCTAGCCCCTGTGCTCTGGTGACAACATAATACTAATCTCAGAGAAAGCTCTGGAATCAGGAGAGACCATGACCAACCTCTGCCTCAGACCATGGAGTGCATGCATGCAGTATGCGATGGAGCTAGAGGCATCTGAGGCTCTGTGTAACTAACTCCCAGGGCCTCTGATCAGCCATGCCAGATCTGACCTTGACCAGTCCTATCAACTTGGTACTCTTGAGTGTATGATGTATCTTGTGAGGGGCAACAGGACCCCGCAGGTTTTGAAAATGGGCCTATCTTGAGTGGGGATCACAACCTGGTCAGGTCTCTTGCAGTCTCCACAGGCCGTCAGAGACCCTGAGCATCTGCAGGAAGGAGCCATAGCCTTTCATGACTGTGCCGTTAGTGTAGGCAGGGTGGCCCAGGCTATAAGATGTATCGGGGAGCTGGAAGCCTGCCCTAGGACAGGGTGCCTTAGGTAGTGTTGGTCAGTGGGACCACATGCCATCATGGAGGAACCTGCATATGGGAATAAGTGCTCCTGCTTGGAGTAGCCCTGAGTGGAAGGCTCGGCAGTTACCATTTAAATCTTAATGCTATCATGAAGTGGGCTATTAGTCAGTAAAAGGCTCTGCCAGGTTAGCATGCTGGCTTACCTGTGGTCCCAGCATCCTCAGACAAGAAATTCTGAGTCCAAATTCTGAAACCCTTCCAGCCTGGGTTATAAGGCAAGGCTATGTCTTCAAAGCCCATTAAATATAACTCACTTCTCTCAGTTCTTACAGGTGTGGCCTTGGCACGGTTGAATGAATAGTCAATGTGTGCATGTACTGCACTCTGGCACCTAGCAAGGCCAGCACAGACATAGCCTTGGTCCCTTCAAGGTCTCTCATCAGATTCTTTGAGCCTGAGAAACAGCCTGAGATGAAGTAGTTCTGTGGCAGGGAGAGAGGAATGACTGGTGGCCACCATCTGAAAGGGTGGGGTTTGTGGGGGCCTGTGAGCATATGGATGGCATTCTGTGCTTCATCAAGACTGTCTGGGCCGTCAGCAACTCAAATGCAGGGGACCTGATGTGGTGTGGCATGGGTCCTGTGCTCCCTGAGAACTCACACCCCCACCCCTGCTGCCTCCTTAGGCAGTGACAGTCAGTGAGAACTGGATATGTTACAGGTGGCCAGTGTGAACCCCAAGGATGGCACGTGTACACTACAGGACTGCATGTACAAGAATGTGCAGAAGGACTGGCCTGGCTACTCTGAGGGTGACCAGCAGCTGCTGAAGCGTGTGCTCATGCGGTAAGACATGCACTTGGGGGCAGCAGGCTGGCATACACGCTCTAGCCTCAGCCTGCCAGATGGCTCACGATTATGGCTGTCCCCAACCAACTATACAGCCTCTCTGGGCCAAGGTGTCCCATCCATGTCCCCATGGCTTCCTGTGAGCCTTGGGAACCAACAGTGTGTGTGAGGTAGACCCCAAGGGAGCAGCACAATAATTAGCCACTTCCCTTGGGTGCTGGTGCTGTAAGCGGAGCAGCTTGCTAGTTCTTGAGTGATTTCTCTCAAAGATTGCTATCGATTCCTCAAGTTCGGGGACACCACCGCACTCTGAGCTCATCTCCAACCTGTGCCTTGACTGGTGCCTGGAGGCTGAGAGGGCACACCTTGATAAAAGCCCCAGGCTTATTGCCTGGCTCGTACTTCTGGGCAATACAGCCAGCTTACTCCCTTTCCCTTTCCCTTTCCCTTTTCCTTTTCCTTTTTCTTTTTCCCTGACAGTGTTTCTCTGTGTAGTCCTGGCTATCCTAGAACTCATTTTGTAAGCCAGACTGGCCTCTAACTCAGAGATCTGCCTGCCTCTGCCTCCTGAGTGCTGGGATTAAAGGTGTGTGTCACCATGCCTGGCTTCTTTTTTTGAGTCAGTGTCTTCCAGAGACAGTACAGACCTTAATTCCTGCCCATCTCTGTCTCCACCCTCCATAGTGCTCGGTTGACAGGTGCATGCCCCGTTGTCAGGGTCATCTACACCCAGCTTCTGGAGGTGTCCACAGAAGGCCTGTCACTGCTCCACAAGCATGGGTGTACAGGGCCAGCATGCCTGGGCTAGTTGTCATCACTGATGCCATGCCCCCTGTTATGAGTGATGAGCCATTGTGTGCTCAGTGCCAGATCAGGGTAGGAGTAAGGGTGACACCTCGTGCATGGTGGGACCACACACAAGGTCACCGCTGACACACAGAATGGCCTTTGTGCTTCTGGGGTCCTGATGTGCTGCAGGCAAGGTATGTTTTCATATCTGACCTGTAATTATCCATCTCATTGACAAGCCCAGGCACTAACTGCCCGCACCTCAGCATGCCAAAGTGGGAGTCCTCCCTGAGCACCCAGATGGTCTCTGCTTGGCAAGTACCCCTGCACAGCCCAGCTTTGGTTCTGAGAACCTGGCCCTCTCTGTGCATAGTCCCTGGGGCACAGTGGCAGTGCCACCATAGTGCCTCTACCACTCCTCTGCAGGAAGCTGTGTCAGCCACAGAGTGCCACCACAGACTCCAGCCCACCCCGAGAGCACGGGCGCTCCGCCTCACCCTCTCAGGTACCTGCCTGGGGTGGTTGAGTATGGGGTCCTCACTGGTGCCCTACAGCCCGTTGTAGCCAATGTCCACTGCCTGAGCCACACTCTTTGGGGGGAACTTGCTGTCTTTGGGGCTGGGAGTGTCTTTCTGGGTGGCCGTGTGCCTCCGGCACCTTCACTGCCCAGTCAGGGCAGTCTTTTCTTCTCTGTCTGGGTGCTTCTCTTGTGTGTATAGCCAGCTCTGTGTGCCTGCGCCCCCGTGTGGCCACAGCAGGCCCTTGGGTGGCTACTAGTTCCCTCATACATCTCCGCTCAGCCTAGTCCCCGTGGCTTTTCAGAAACGGCCTACAGACTTCATTGACCCCCTGGCCAGCAAGAAGCCCCGGATCTCACATTTCACACAGCGAGCACAACCCACCCTCAATGGCAAACTGGGTGTCCCCAATGGCCATGAGACTCTGCTGCCCGCTCCAGGACCCACCCCATCAGACACCCTCAGCTCTAGCCATCTGCCCCCACGGCTGGAGCCCCCACGGCTGGAGCCCCCACGGACCCACGACCCCCTGGCTGATGTCAGTAATGACCTAGGCCACAGTACCCAGGACTACAAGCACCAGGAGGCCACCCCAGCTCCAGCACCCCACCTTGGTCTTCCCCTGCTCACGGACTTTCCTCAGGCTGAGCAACCTACTAGCTCCTCACACATCCATAGCCGACCCAAGAAGAAGTCCAAGAAGCACAAAGACAAGGAGCGGCACCTTGAAGAAAGGCCCCCCGCCCCACAGCCTGCTGCACCTACTGCCCCTGCACTGCCGCCAGATGACCCAGGTCAGTACCACTTGGTTGTCTCCTCTGGTATGTGGGATGTGAGACCACTACTGGGATCAGGACTTGGGGCTACCGTGGCAGGCCACTAGCCTACTACCCAGTGCTTGGGGCTGGGAGCTGAAGCACCCAGACAGAGGTAACATGGCACACATCACTCTGGGGAGTACTGAGATGCCCTGAGCCAGAGAGGCAGAGGGAGAGTAAAGAGAACAGCTGTATGCAGGGATATATCCAGGCAAGGCACAGGTAGTAGGCACATTAAGCCCAGGGAACAAAGGTTGCTGGGACCGAAAGACACTGAGAAGTGAGGCTTCTCTGCGGCCCTCACACAGCAGGACATGTGAGGAGCCCTGTGTATCAGAAGGCCTTGAGAGCGGCTCCTCTGTCTATAATATAGTGAGAGCATGGATCTGGTGTTGAAGTCCTGTGCTGGCTGTGCCCTTCAGTCCTAAGCTCCTGACACCTGTCTGAGTTAGGGTTTTACTGCTGTGAACAGACACCATGACCAAGGCAACTCTTATAAGGACAATGTTTAATTGAGGATGGCTAACAGGTTCAGAGGTTCAGTCCATTATCCTCAACACAGAAACATGGTGGCATCCAGGCAGGCATGGTACAGGAGTTGCTAGGAGTTCTACATATTCATCTGAAGGCTGCTAGCAGAATACTGACTTCCTGGCAGCTAGGATGAGGGTCTTAAGTCCACACCTACAATGACACACCCACTCCAACAAGGCCACACCTCCAAATAGTGCCACTCCCCTGGCCAAGCATATATAAACCATCACATTCCACGCCCTGGCCCCCATAGGCTTGTTCAGACATGAGTCTATGGGGGCCATACCTAAACATAGCATAATAAAAAAGTACATTTAGTCCAACATCCAAAGTCCCCAAAGTCTATAGCAGTCTCAATAATGTTAACAGTCAGGCTGGAGAGGTGGCTCAGCAGTTAAGAGCACTGACTGCTCTTCCAGAGGTCCTGAGTTCAGTTCCCAGCAACCACATGGTGGCTCATGACCATCTGTAATGGGATCTGATGCCCTCTTCTGGTGTGCCTGAAGACAGCAACAGTGGACTCATATAAATAAAATAAACAAATAATTCTAAAAAAAAAATACATTAAAAAATGTTAAAGGGACTGGAGAGATGGCTCAGCAACAGTATACTCACATATGTAAAATAAAGTTAAAAGTCCAAAGTTCAAAGTCTTTTCTGAAATCCATCCAATCACCTAACTATAATCCTTGAATCAAGACAGGAAACCAGGTGGGCAAACTCCAAACTCTGCATCTCCACGTCTGATGTCAAAGCGGTTTGCAGATCTCCAACTCCTTTTCATCTTTGTTGAATGCAACAAAGTTCTTTCTCCTAAGCTGATTCCCACTCCCTGTTAGCAGCTTTCCTCAGCAGATAGCCCACAGCTCTGACATCTCAAAAATCTTGGGGTCTCCAAGGCAACTTCAATGTTATAGTTTCTTGTTTCAATGACTGGGATCCACACATGATCTTCTAGGCTCCTCTAGCAGGCTGCCCTCTCCAGCTCTGCCCTCTGTAGCACTCTAAGCTCAGGTTAATCCACTCCATTGCTGCTGCTGTTCTTGGTGATCATTCCATGGTACTGGAATCTCCAATATGCTGGGGTCTTCCACTGCAACTAGGCTTCACCAATAGCCTCTCATAGGCTCTCCTGTGGCACCAAGCCTCAAGTCCTTTGCATGACCCCTTCAGTCCTGGGCCATCAACTGCAACTGAGGCTGCACTTTCACAATGCCAAGCCTCAGCTGCTCTCCATGACCCCATTATGCCTTCAAGTCCAGTACCACCTGGGTGACTCTTAAACATTACCAAGTACAGCTGCAGCACGAGGTACAACCTTGGCTGTCTCTGGAACACAGCTTTTTTGTGCTCTCAGAGAACACTTCCCAGAAGATTTCACCTCAGTGATGCTGGTCTCTTCTTAATCACCACTAATGTCCTGGTTCCAGCTAACCAGCATCAATTGTCCCAGTAGTCCCTTCTATTTTTGTCTTTAAAGCCAGAGCCACATTGCCAAAGTTGCTGTTGAGTTCTGCAGTTTGCAGGAGCTCAAACATGGCCCCTTTGTTCTATTACATTATCACCGGCTTTCTGTTTTCTGACTCCTTCACTGCCTAAGCTTGGCTGTCTTGGAACTTTGCTCTGTAAATTGACCTTGAACTCAGAGATCTGCATGCCTGTCTGCTGGGCTTAAAGGTGTGTACCACCCTGCTTGGATCTAAATTTAGCTAGGTAGGATCTTGCCCCAAAGTCCGACTCCCTTAATCTGCTATCTCCTAGAACATAGGATTCAGTGCCATTTCACTTCCTTGTGCTCCTTAATACTCAAACCATATATTTTGTATTTTATATTTTTCCTTTCTAAGCTTGCTACACTTGTTCAAAATGCTCTTCATGAGACTTAACCAGAGAACAAAGTCTCCACTGGGTGTTTCTGAGACTTCTTTTGTCAATGCAATTAACACAAATCTCTTTACCTCAGGTACTCTTCAGACAAGGGCAGACAGCAGCCACATTCTTCACCAAAATCTCTTTACCTCAGGTAGACTCTTCAGACAAGGGCAGACAGCAGCCACATTCTTCACCAAAATACCACAAAAACAGTCTCTAGGCCACACACTGAAATTTTTTTCCTCTGAAACCTCTTGGACCAGGTCTGCACAGTGCAAGTCACTCTCAGCAACAGAGTCTTCCACATTCCTACCAGGATGTCCCAGTAAGCTCCATTTAAAGCATTCCACTGCTTTCCAAATCTAAAATCCTCAAACCTACATTTTTCCAAACAAAAGTATGCTCAGGCCTATCGCAGCAGTACCTCAGTCCCTGGTACCAACTTCTGTCTTAGTTAGGATTTTACTGCTGTGAAGAGATACCATGACCAAGGCAAGTCTTAGATATAGAAACCATCACAATACCCATGATTAGATGTGTCTCTGGCACCCAGAGCCACTTAGAAGTTGCTTAGTGGAAGAAGTGGCTGCATGTGGCTGAGGTAGCTGTAAAACTTTCAGGGGGCTGGTGGGGCCACTGTGGACTCTGCATACAGCTACCACACCTGCCTGGTGCTGTCTGCAAGAGGCTCAGCTACCACACAACTGCTAGGAGGGCTTTGTCTGACAGAGGACACTTTAGAGGGTCTTGAGGATACACAGGAGCACACAGTTACACAGCCTCACCCCAGCTAGTCAGCTCTGTGACAGATCCCAGGTACAGCACACACCCCAGATTGTGACAGATCCCAGACACAGCACACACCTGTCTGTCACAGATCCCAGACACAGATGGGTTCCAGGTGTCAGAAGTGGTTAATGGCCACCTGGCCCACATGTACTTAGGCAGGATGTTTTGGCCACGCAGGACACTGTCTTCCTTCCATTGAGGCCCAGCCCATGGAGTGACTCTGCTCATGTTCAGCAGCTCCTCAACATAGCCTTGAGGCCCCTCCCCCAGCCTTATCTCTGTACCTGTGGAACCATTCTTAGCTGGATCAGCTCCAGAGTGCAGGGTTCCCAACCTGTTTTGTTTTGTTTTTAATTTTTTGCATTGCTGGTGACAGGCCCCGGGCGGGCCTCACATTCAGTGAGCATCTACCACTGAGCCAACAGCTTGTAGACTAGTACCATGAGTTGGGACCCTGAAGCAGGAGTGGGTTAGGCTGGGAGGATTTGATTGGAACAGGGTGTATGGGGACCTCAAAGCTGCTGACTGAGGGAAGCAGCAGGTACCCATATCTCCCCAGGTAGCTCAGGCTCAGAGTCAGACCTTGCAAAGGACAGAAGGGTCTGACTGGGGCCTCAAGTGAAGGGTAGTGCCAGCAAAGTCTGCAATCCGTCTGTCATTCGCCAGAGGTCCCACCATCTGCCCTTTGTCTGGGTAGCCGGGGTTTGTGTCCAGCCCAGTGCCGATACCCCACACAGCCAAATACTGGGCGAGTTCTGTGGGCCTGCCTGAATGGCCCTTGGAGACAGCATAACTGGGCTGTGTGGCTGCGGGCTGCATGGTGCCTTCCCACTGTAGCCAGCTGGTCTTGGTGCATGATCTACTGCTGGTGCCAACGTGTGGCCGCCCAGCATGGCTTGCACCCACAAACACTGGCCCTGGAATAAGAATGCATTGCTCTGCAGATCAGAATGGAGCCTGTGACAGTGAACCCACATCCTCGTCAGAGACCCCGGACTACTTGCTGTGAGTGTCTTACCTAGGCTGTGCCCCATTCCAGGCCCATCTAGGCCCTATCTGAGCCAGCTACTGCCACCCACTGTGGCCCCTGAGCCCCTGCAACCCTTCTTATTCTTCAGGAAATACCCAGCCATCTCGTCATCAGAGCAGCGTCAGAGCTACAAGAATGATTTCAATGCTGAATACAGCGAGTACCGCAGTCTGCATTCTCGGATCGAGCAGATCACTCGCAGGTTCACACAGCTCGATGCACAGCTCAGACAACTGAGCCAGGGCTCTGAGGAGTACGAGGTATTGTAAGCCACTCAGAGTTGGCAGTAACTCATGGGCAGGGTTTGCCCATGAGTCCCTGCAGTGGGACCTGGGTCGGGATCGGGGTGTGTGACCTGGGCCGGGTCCTAACCTCAGAAGTGATGCATCTTGTAGCACACAGGCATCTGGGGTGACCATCTCCCTCTCCCTAGTGTGGCTGCTTCAGTGTGTCTTCCCCCATTGTGTCCCCTGCTACCCTGGAGCAATAGACAGGCCAGAAGAACTAGAGGAAAGCTGCCTGCTTCCTGCGGCTGGACTCTGCCTACTAACTGGTCACTTCCCCAAGTGGGACATCATTAATTCTTGTGTTTCCCCCCAGACAACCCGTGGGCAGATTCTTCAGGAATACAGGAAAATCAAAAAGGTACGTGAGGCAGAGTGCCAGTGCTGAGAGGGGAGGACTGCCTGACTCTGAGGTGGATGTGTCTCACCTGCCCCTTCATCCCCTCATAGACCAACACCAACTACAGCTGCGAGAAGCGACGCTGCGAGTACCTGCACCGCAAGCTGGCACACATTAAGAGACTCATCGCAGAGTACGACCAGCGACAGCTCCAGGCCTGGCCCTAGCACAGACAGGCAGTCCTGACGACTCCGCCTGCCTTTCCTAGTTTTATATGAACTCGGCCCTTTAGCTGCCGCAGAGACGTCTATTTTTGTACCTTTTCTACTCCGTGCCTCCTCCAAGGCCCACGCCTCCAAGTGTTAGAAGCGAGAGTGAGCAGTGAGTGCCAGGCCCTGCTGCCTTCAGATCCCCAGCGGACAAGGTTGCTGCAGTTTCCTGGCTGTGTCCAAAGCCCTTAGCAGCGGCTTCCGCAGCATGTGCTCCTCAGTCCCCAACACATTGTCCTTCATGTCACACTGTGGCTGTGTGGTCCCGTGCTGCTGGCCTCGTCTGTCCCTCCATCCATTTGTGGGTGGAGTCACCTCCCTGCTGGGGTCCCACTTGGGGGTGCTGAGGGTGGCACCTTGCTTGCCTTCTCCAGGGCTCAGGCCTGTGGCCCCCAATTGCTGCTTTCTTACTGTGCCTCGTCTCATACCCCAAATCCAAATCCAAGGGGCCATTGGTGTGCATGTGTCTGTGTATGTGTGTGTATATGTGGTGTGAGTGGGTTCTGAGCACATTCAGAGGGAAGCCATTTTGGGGAAGTGGTGGGGGCCACAGGGTCGCTCGCTATTACAGCTGTAGGGCAGGGAGAGAATGTCAAATACAGATGTCTATTTTTCTAAACCATGAAGGTGTCTTTGGGTGGCTTCCAAAGAGCCTGGCTGCCTGAAGGCACCTGCCTCGCCCAGAACCCCCTTCCCCAGCCAGCTCCTAGCTTCTTTTGGGATCCCTGGAGTCCCCAGACCCTAGAGGAACCAAGCCTTCATGTTTCAATAGATGTTGGTTTCTACGTGGGGGCAGGGCCAAGTTCTGCATGGTGCACTTCCCACACAGCTACACTGTGCAGGCTCAGGGTAGACCCCAGGTTGCCCTTCTCCTGCCCTGAGAACTCCATCCAGGGCAAAGGGTCTGTTTGGGTTGTTTTGTTGTCTGAGATTTTGTTGTCTGTCTGAGATTTGGGAACGGCAGGGCCACACTCTGGGGCTGCAGGTGGTGGCTGGCAGGTTAAGCATGGTCTAACTTATTGGTATTCTCCCTGCCTTTGAACTGTGCTGTGGAGAAAGTCTTCTTTGAGCCATGGAGTTGGTGTTTACAAAGTCTTCACTTTTGCCAAAACGTTACAATTGACAGAGAGGCGGTGCCTCCAGATCCTTTCTTAGAGTTTGTCTTTACACCAAGCAGGTGAACCGCCAACTTTCAAAGTCTATAATAAATTTGATGGAATTGAACGTTGCTGTGGTTTGAGTATGGCACTGTAGGGTATGGGGTGGCCCTAAGTGAGAGCTTGACCCAGAGCCCTGTGTGCTGAGCTGAGGTGTGCGTCCCACCAGGCAGGCCGAAGTAGTGAGGACCTCCAAGATATCTGAGCACTGCAGTGCTGGCATAGGCAGAGCGGGCTCTCCTGCAGCACCAAGGCCTTCAGGTATGGGGCCAAGTGAGAAGGTGCTGCCCTCTACTAGGACGGCACAGAAAGATTGCTGGAGCTTTTGACACCATTTTAAAAACAATAGACCCCAACAAGAGGTACCCGTCTCTTAGAGCTGTCGGTCCAGCTAGCATCTGAGGCCATGGAGGCTGAGCATGGCCATCATCAAACTCCTGGCTCCAAGCAGAAAGCACAGGCTGGGCATGTGTCCGAGGCAACATGTTTGTTTTCAAAGGGAAAAGTCAAAGGCAGCCTGTGAGGGAGGGCTGGAGTCAGTCGGCCTCCCTTGAGGCCTTGGCCGGACTTCTAACAGGAGTTCTGAGGCAGCTGAGGGGGCGGAAGGAGAGTCAGGCACCCTGTGGACCGCTGTGTACTCACCACCTAGGAACAGCTTGACCATGCCCTTCCATCGCCTTCCGGAGCCCAGAGCTAACCCTTGTCCCCACGTACCTCCCAACCAGGGCAGTCTACAGCTACCCCAACCACACCCTGCTCAACGATGTCCTTGCTAGAAGGGACCTTCTGGGGACTGGATCTTCTGGCCTTGCTCCCAGCTCTGAGCCCCTTGCAAAATGAATGTCCCAGTGCAGTCTTTCTTCCCTAACCTTCCCAATGCTGAGATGGCCGATGTTGGCCACCAGACAGTTTCATATCTAAAAGAGACTGATTAAATAATCTGCCATTTCTATTGCGGTACACAGGAGGACAGAAAAGGGCCTGCAATCTGAAGCACAATCCATTCCCCATGATGCTCCTCAGCCTCACTTGCATCTGAGCCCCTCCCCGGAGCTTCACTTTAGGAGGTGCAGCGGGTTCCGCCCGTAGTTCTCCCTTGACAGTCTCCCCTTCATACATCAAAACCCTCCCCAAGAGTCCCCTCCCCTGGGAAGGGTCTCTTCACCGGGATGAGTTCGGTTGGGCTGGTTCAGGTTAGGTAAAGCAACGGCAAAAAAAAAAAAAAAAAAAAAAGAGGTCTTGACGCCCACAGAGCGTGGCCCCCTCGTACTTTAGTGCAGACATTTCGGACGACCCACTTTTTTGGCAAAGCGCCAGCGGTGGAAAGTTTCCGCTAGGAGGAGACCACTTGTTTTGGAAAGTTCTGGAGGCACCTCCCCCGCCTGCCCGCCGGGTTCCCATGTTCCTTATCACTGTGCCTGCCCAGGGGGAGGCCGCTTAGACTTGGCCAGCCTGTCTCCTCTGGGCAAGGCCATGTAGGCCAGTGCTCCGGGCTGGAGGATTGGGAGCGGGCAGGACAGACGGCCAAGCAGCTCTGAGACCCCCACCCCCACCCAGGCCCCTCGCCCAGACATGCCCCACCTCCCTGTCGGTGGCCGTCGCTCATTGGCTGCCTCGTTGGTGCGCAGCGAGGTAACGCGCACCGCGCTCGCGCCTGAGACTCCTTCCGGCCACCTAGGTTTAGAGCACCCAGACCCTGGGTCGCAAGCCACGCCCAAAGGGGGCGTGGTCGGAGCTTGGCATCAGCGCTTTTCTTCCCTGCCCGCGAGCCCTAGGGCCCACGCTGTCGGCTGCCGCGGTCTGATCCAACTCGGAGCTAGTAAGTGCGAACCTGTCCTAGGCCAGAGGGTTGGCTCCCGGGCAGGGATCCCGCGCTCACTGGCTCTGGCCCGCAGCTCGCCGCGATGGAGCCCGCTGCGGAGATCCTCGTGGACAGCCCGGACGTGGTCTACAGCCCCGAAGCCATCGAGGCGCGCTACGAGTACCGGACAACGCGCGTCAGCCGCGAGGGCGGCGTGCTGCGGGTGCGCGCGGGGCGCGGGCGGCGGCGGACACTGGGAGCCCGAGGTCCCGCGACTCACTCCCGACTCTTCTTAGGTGCAGCCCACGGCTACGCGTTTCACCTTCCGCACCGCCCGGCAGGTGCCCCGGCTCGGGGTCATGTTGGTGGGCTGGGGCGGGAACAACGGCTCCACGCTCACTGCGGCTGTTCTGGCCAACCGGCTGCGCCTGACCTGGCCCACGCGCACCGGTCGCAAGGTGGGGGCCGTGGCTGCCGGGAGAACACCCAGGGGCGAGCAGAACTAGGGGGGTGGGGGAGTGGAGGTGGGGCGTGGCTTGTGGGGCTAGCGAGTCTACGCGAGCCGGACTCCTCCGCCCCTCAACACCCTGCTCTGCTTGCCGCACCCCTACCCACCCCAACCAGGAGGCAAACTATTATGGCTCGTTGACCCAGGCGGGCACCGTGAACTTGGGTCTGGATGGGAACGGCCGGGAGGTGTTTGTGCCCTTCAGTGCGCTGCTACCCATGGTGGCCCCCAACGACCTGGTGTTTGACGGTGGGCAAAGCCTCGGGACGGGATAGGGGTAAGTGTGGGAGGGCCCAGGGTCCGGGATGGGTCCGGTGTTAAGGGTCCCCGCAACCCAGGCTGGGATATCTCGTCGCTGAACCTGGCCGAGGCAATGCAGCGCGCACAGGTCCTGGACTGCGGTCTGCAGGAACAGCTGTGGCCCCACATGGAGAGCCTGCGTCCGCGGCCCTCAGTCTACATTCCTGAGTTCATCGCTGCCAACCAGACAGCACGTGCGGACAATCTCATCCCTGGCACACGCGCCCAACAGGTGGGGTCCTCGACCTGCTTCCAGGCCTTACTGTCACCTGTTCCGTAGCCACATGGTCTCTCCCTTTGGCAATAATCCCTACACCCCCCTGGGCCCAAGCCTCTGGACAACTTAGACAACCTCCACCTACTCTTCCTCCTTTCTTTCCCAGTTGGAACAAATCCGAAAGGACATTAGAGACTTCCGATCCAGTGCCGGATTGGACAAGGTCATCGTGCTGTGGACCGCCAATACGGAACGCTTCTGCGAGGTGGTCCCAGGTCGCAATGACACAGCTGAAAACTTGCTGCGCACTATCCAGGTGTGCATTCGCCCAAGATTCCTGGGGATCAATGCTAGTCCAGAGGAATCAATGGCCGACTACTTCTCTCCCCTCAGCTTGGCCAGGAGGTGTCACCGTCCACACTTTTTGCTGTGGCCAGCATCCTGGAGGGCTGTGCCTTCCTCAACGGGTCCCCACAGAACACACTGGTGCCTGGTGCCCTGGAGCTGGCTTCCCAGCGCCATGTGTTCGTAGGTGGCGATGACTTCAAGTCAGGGCAGACTAAGGTCAAGTCTGTTCTGGTGGACTTCCTCATCGGCTCCGGCCTCAAGGTACCTGCGGGCTTCATGTGGTGCTGGGGAGGAAGGAGGCCAGGGTGAGGGTGCCTAGAGCACCCACCGTTTCCCTGACCACATAGACCATGTCCATCGTGAGCTATAACCACCTGGGCAACAACGACGGGCAGAACCTGTCTGCACCGCTGCAGTTCCGTTCCAAGGAGGTGACAAAGAGCAGTGTGGTGGATGACATGGTTCAGAGCAACCATGTGCTCTACGCGCCTGGAGAGGAGCCAGACCACTGTGTGCGTGGGGTTGCAGGCGGTCACCAAGGGCAGGGGGCTTGGTGCCGTTTGGGGCTGTGTGACTTTTTAAATCTCCGCAGGTGGTGATCAAATATGTGCCCTATGTTGGCGATAGCAAGCGTGCCTTGGATGAGTACACCTCAGAGCTGATGCTGGGTGGGACAAACACCTTGGTGCTCCATAATACCTGCGAGGTGTGGTGGGCGTGGGCGGGCGGGGTGGGCGTTGATCCTTCAGACCCCCATCACACCGTGCACCATCCCCAATCCAGGACTCGCTCCTGGCTGCACCCATCATGCTGGACCTAGTGCTGCTCACAGAGCTGTGTCAGCGCGTGAGCTTCTGCACAGACTCGGACCCGGAGCCTCAGGGTTTCCACCCAGTGCTGTCGGTGCTCAGCTTCCTCTTTAAGGCACCGCTCGTGCCACCGGGCAGCCCTGTGGTGAATGCCCTCTTCCGCCAGCGAAGCTGTATCGAGAATATTTTCAGGTGCGCCTGGTTGCGGGTGGGACTCAGGGCTGGCAAAGACAGTCTTGAGGTGGCCCTGCTGAGCCTGCACTGTCACCTGCAGGGCTTGTGTAGGGCTCCCGCCCCAGAACCACATGCTTTTAGAGCACAAGATGGAGCGTCCAGGCCCAGGCATCAAGCCAAGAGAGGTGGTGGCCACCAGCCCACTGCCTTGCAAGAAAGAATCCACACCTGCCACCAATGGGTGCACCGGCGATGCCATTGGGCACCCACAGGCACCGACACCAGAGCTGTCCACTGCTTAAATCAAGTGACTGGACCCTTCTACCCCTCAATGCCTCTAACCATTGTACTGCAGCCCTTGGTAAAGACAATAAAGGGTCCCCGTCAGGCAAGCCTCCTTGTGTGCTTTTTCCAGGAAGGGGGCTCAGGCTGGCCTGGAATGCTATGTAGACCAGGCTAGGCTGGCCTCAAACTCATGCTTTGCCTCAGCCTATGGAACGGTGGGCTCCCAGCCATTCCATGTAAGCAGAAGTTTAGGCCATAGCTACAGGTCAAGTAAAAGACACCAGCAGTACCAAAGACAAAACTGAATGGCATTTATTGGCAGAACCCCTGCCCCCACCCCCCAGCCCTGTGACAGCACACAGGTCCGAAGGCCTGCACTTCTCTGAGGTCCTTTGAGTTTGTGTGTGTGTATGTGTGTGTAGAAAATGATAAAGTCCTTCGTGGGGGCCCTGCCGGCCGGCCGGGCTAGCCAGGAGTCCGGATGGCAGGGATGCTGCCGCGACCCGAGACCTCACCAGCAGGACCCTGGGCTCAGGCCGGGACTATCACACGCTCATGGTCATGCCGGGGGAGTACTGCGGAGAGAGGGCGGCGCGCGGAGCGCGGCTCAGCTCCGGCCGAGGCTGGGGCCCACCCTCCCGGGGACAAGGGGAACCCGGGGAGGATGGGAAGGAGGGGTAAGGTGCCGCGGCCGCCCCCCCACCTGGCCCGCCGCGGTCACGGTCTTGCTCTGGCCCCGCGGCCGCCCCGCCGGGGTCTGCCCGCCAGGCCCCTCCGGCCCGCCGCGGCCGCGGGTGGGGAGTCGACGCAGGCGCTTACGCTTTCGCTCGGGAACGGGTGCAGGAAGGTCCCGGCAGCTGCCATCTCGCCGTCGTCGCGCGGGGTCCCCGGGGCGTTGCTCAGGCCGCCCACGGCGCCGGGGGAATTCTGGGGGCGGCGCTAGTCACCGCGTGGGTCCCCACCCCGCCCCAGGCCACCTGCCCCCGCCCACCCAGTGGGCAGGACCTCACCTTCGGCAGCCCGTCCATATCGCCCGAGCCTGCGGGGAGAGACACCAGGCTCAGGGCGGAGCTCAGGGGCGGGGTACCCCGGAGGCTTTCGTTCCTGTAACCTGGGGGCAATGGAGGTTGCAGGGGCTGCGCCCAGGGGCCACCCGCGAGTTTGGGGACAGAGGTCTCTCAGAGTCGCCCCTCCTCGTGGCGTGGCGATCAGAGCACTAGCCGGTGTAGGCGCTGGCAACCCGGTACCCTAATAGGCTCTTGTCCTGGCGCCTGGGGTTTACAGTGCCCGCAGATGAAACCGGTAGGCGGCGCCCAGTCACTCACCCAGGGATCCGTTCACGTGGTGCGGCTCCATCGTGCTCATTGAGGCCATTGGGCCCTCGGGGCTGGGGCCGAGCGGGAACTGCGGGCACAGGGCAGCGTGGGGCTCGGGCCGGCCGCTCCCCGCAGGGTCCCCGTCGGGTGAGGCGCACCGGCCCGCACTCACGTTAGCCCTGCCAGCGCCCGGCCCGATGGGATTCATGATGGTGTACATGTTCTCGCTGGAGTTGGTGGAGTCTAGGGGGGAACAGCAGGGGCTGCGTGGGTGGTGGGTGCGTGGAATGGAGACCCTGGCTCACCCCAATCGACATGTTCCTTACCTCCAGGACTGGGCATGATGGGTGTTCCAGGGGCTCCGCCTCCTCCTGCGGGTCCCTGCAAGGAGACATGAGAACTGTGAGACAGGGCTTCTTTGGCCTGTAGCCGGCAGCTCCCACCACGCACCAGCAGGGACTCACCGAGTAGCTGCCAGGAGATGAGGAAGAGTACGGGATCTGGGAACAGGCAGGGACAGCTGTGAGCAGTCAGTGGCAGGCAGCTGGCTCCAGCCCTCCTTCCCCAACTCACCCTGCCTGCCTGCCACTCACCGAGTTACCGCTGGGACTGGCCCATGGGCCACGTACTCCCGGACCCCTGGAAGAGATGGTGGCCCTGCAGCAGACCAAGCACTCTGGGCCTGGTACCCGTCATTCCCCTGAGCTAAGTGGCTCTTTTTGCCTCAGTTTCCCCTCGAAATACTTGGTGGAATAAACAATGCTCAGGCTGTACCTGAACACATAAATCTGCCTCAGGAGAGGGAACGAGCTGGGGGACCACAAATCTTAAGGTACCCTAGGAGCTTACATGTTCATGGATGGCAGGACCTGGCTGGTGGCAAGGGAATTGGGTGGGGGCCGCATGACGGTTCCATAGCCCTGTTGAGGCAAAGCTTTAGTCAGAAAGAACCCAGCTGTGGCCTTTCTGTCCCCCCAATAGGCTGGGCCTCCCCTTACCTGGGGCCCAACACTGGCCATTCCCCTCGGAGGGGTCACCCTCTGCATTGGGCCTCCCAGGCTGGGGTGCCCTGGGCAGAGAGACACAAGAAAGAGGGCTCAGGCTTGGGCATTCCCTGACATCACTGCACACTCACGAGGGGGTCGAGTCTTATGGAACGGCAGCTGGGGTGTATCTGTCACTCACCCTGTGCACGTGGGGAGGGGTCCATGGCACCGGGGATGAGGGGCTGGGAGCCAGGGAGGCCCACAGGAGGCTGTGGGGCAGGCACAGTACAGCGTTGAGAGAGGCATCCCCATGGAGCAACTGCCCCGCCCACCCCGGCCGGCCCTCTCTCACCTGGCCTGGCATCCTTAGGATTGGGCGGGCACCCCCTGGGAACCGTGGTGACATGAAGGGCTGGAAGAGGTGGGTGGGAATCAATAACTTTCATCTTATGCTTGCCCTGAAGACACCCTGTTCCCTGTTCTTACTATCCCTGGGAGTCGAGTGGGGGACTAGGGCCTCCAACCTTGCTAGCCCCCTGCTGCAGACCCAGACTACAGACCACAGCCAGCTGGCACAGCTGCAAAAGGAGGGAGCACGTCACAGTGCCAGCTTGGGTGAGGCCCACTACCTGGCTGTGGGGTCCACCACTGGGGCTGCACATCTTGTCCAGGAGGGTGGGTGGGAAAAGCTATGAAGCCCAACCTGGGAGGGGAACAGGGGCACAGCCTGTTGGCAGGGGATGGCATGGAGGGTCACTAATACTCAGGGGCACAGACCTATGCCTGTCGCTGGCTGTGACAAGGTGCACACATGCTCACACCCACTGTGGTGACAGCCCTTCCACGGAAGACGAGCCTGCAGTACACCCCCAACCTCAACTATGGGGACAAAGGGTGCCCCAGGCACCCATACCTGAAAGAAGCCCGGTGCCACAGGACCTGGTGCCATTGCATCGTTAGGGGCCATGGTGCCCATCACAGGGCTGGGAGCTGCTGCAGCACTCTGCAAGAACGAGACGGCGAGGGTGGGACAAGAGCCACAGTAGGGGACAGCTGTCAAGTGGTCGAGCCGGGATGTCAGTCTAGCCCAGAGAAAGGGGAGGCTGAAGGAGGGATGACAGTAGCCACCCCCCGCAGACTTCTGTGGCTCCAGCTTATCTCAAGTGGCCTGGGTTCTGGTCGCGGTGTAGCCACCCTCTGTTGACCCACACCCCAAATATATGCAGTCAGTCCTTGCCCCAAGGGTCCCTTCTCTCCATCTCCTGCACTGTAGATGCTCACCAACCCTCCAGGAGGGAGGAACAGTACTCTGGATAGGGTCACCAGTCCCCAAACCTCCTTAGAAGGCCAATGGCCAGATTTGACAGGCTGTGTGTGTGTGTGTGTGTGTGTGTGTGTGTGTGTGTCCGCGCGCGCGCGCGCTGGGTGTGGGGGGAGGTGCTTACAGGCCACTTCCGCTGCCTGCTCCTATTCTGGATACCACAGAGCAGGAAGCAGGAGAGGAGGGCTGACCTCAGGATGGGGAAAGGGCCCTTTCTGCGGACCCCCTTCCTCTCACTTTCTTCCCAAGTGTCCCTGACGCTGTGCTGGCTAGCACAGGAATACTTAGGACTGTGGGGCTCCTGGCCTGATCCCTGGAACAGGGACAGCCCCTCCATAGCTCAGAGCCAGGTCCCTGGTGACCTCTTTCTCCCCACTCTCTGAGGTTGGTGCAAGCCAGAATCTAGTAGACACTCTGGTCTAGCTCCAAGGAATAAAAGACAGGAGCCCACAGAGAAAACGCACTAGCAAGGTCCTCCCCCAAAAATCACTGTAATCTCGAATGTTCTAGGGGATGTCATGGCCAACCCCCACCCCCACCTCCATCCCGACGCCTGCCTGTCCTGTCTCCAATCCCTAAAGCCAGGCCCCTCGGGTGAAGAACAGCCCGGCACTGCGGGAGGGCAGCCTGAGCAGTAACTCTCCCCGCCCCCGCCCTGTCAATCATCCCACGGAGGCACTGGCGCCCGCCCGCGTTACCATGACGACAGGCAAGGCCCGCTAGCGTTTCCAGGAGACGCCAAGGTCGGGGCGAGCAGTGGGGCGCCTAGGACCAGCTTGCTTTGGCCCCGCCCTCCCGACGCCCATACTGCCATGGCAACCGGCGCCAGGGGACTACAGGGGTCCAAGCAAAGACTAGTGGCTGCCTGGAGCCCACTGTGCCAAAAGGAAAGTGAGGCCAGAAAGTGGCCACGTGTTTAACCCCACATGCCATACTGCAGAGGTAGAGGCCAGCTTGGTTTACATAGGGGTTCCAGGCTAACCAGGACTAGATAGTAAGACCCTGTCTCAAACAAACAAACAAACAAACAAACAAACAAAAAAATCCAGGGGGCTGGAGAGATGGCTCTGTGGCTAAGAGCACTGGCTGCTCTCCCAGAGGCCCCGGTTTGGTTCCCAGCACCCACGTGGCAGCTCACAACTGTCTCCAACTCCAGTCCCAGAAGTCTTCTGGCCCTCACAGGCCTGAAGCATGAATGTGGCACACAGACAGGCATGCAGGCAAAACACTCATACACACAAAATAAAAATTATTTTAAACAATAATGAAGAGGGGTGTGGTGACACACAAGTTTAATGCCAGAGCTTGGGAGTCAGAGGAAAGAGGATCTCTGTAAATTCAAGGCCAGCCATGTCTACAGAGTGAGTCCTGGGACAGCCAAGGCCACAGGCCCCATCTCAAAACATACAAACAAAAACATAAGAAGTGTGGTCCAGATCCCAGAACCCAGGAGACTCACATAGTCCTGGAAGACTTTGGCCTCACTGGAGTGTTCACAGGCCTCCCTGCGGTCTGGTGCCGCACAATACAGGTCCCAGAAGACACTGTGGGCAGCAGAGGGGACACAATGATTCCACATGCCCCTACAGATCCCTCCTAGCTCCCCTCTGCTCCCACACAGGCACATACCACCACCAGGAGTGCAGGAAGCCAGGAGGCTCACCCAATGTGATGTTCTTTTCCCAGCGGATCTATGGGAGAGAGGTAGAGTGAGGGGCAGGCACGCAGGAGGGATCCACCAATAAGCTGGACGACACAGGGCAGTGTGGGGTGGCCTGGTAGAGGGGACCGATGCTGACTCACCTCAGACAGGAAGGTCTGCGCCGACTTCTGTGCCCCCACATGCAGTAGGTACTCATATACATACAGCGCGAGCCTACAGGCAGGGTGGTAAATGGGTTCAGGCTGTTCGGCACACGGGCGCCCGAAGCCTGGCCCAACATGAGGCTGTGGTCAGGTTCCCCAGACAATCCTTCATCTAATCCACAAATCTTCATCCACTGCCCCAGACTAGATCCTCGGCTCCACCAATCACAGAAAACAGCTTCTTCAACTCATTGACTGATCACTGGCAGCCGGTACCTGGTACCTATGCATCCATCAACCCCCGACTATAGGTCCTCCCAAGGGCCTATCTTCTTCCTTGGTATCCAGTGGTAGCCTTGACTTTTCCTTCCTGTAGATTACCCACAGAGACAGTAATTGCCAGGTCTGGCATGGCCCCGGGAGGGACACAGTTCCTGGCCCTGGAGCAGAGCCAGCAGGGCATGGGCCTTCTCTAGGGCTGGTGGTTGCTATAGGTACTTAAGGCCTGTTTGTATGTATTTACTTTATGTCCTTTCTGTGGGGAATGTTCTCCCTGCCATGGTTGATGACTCCAGGAAGCTAGAATGTGTTTGGTATTCCTCAGGGAAATGGCATCACTGTGACCTTCGGGACAGCCCTTAAGGCTGTGGGAAAAAATTCTGAAAACATGAGCTCAAGAATATATAAATCAGGCTAGTGAGATGGCTCAGTGGGTAAGAGCACTGACTGCTTTTCCAAAGGTCCCGAGTTCAAATTCTAGCAACCCCATGGTGGCTCACACTCATCCTTAATGAGATCTGACGCCCTCTTTTGGTGTGTCTGAAGACAGCTACAGTGCACTTATTTATAATAATAAATAAGAGAGAGCGGGGCCTACCGGAGCGAGCAGAGGTCCTAAAGTCAATTCCTAACAACCAGATCAAGGCTCACAACTATCTGTACAGCTACAGTGTACAGCTCATATACATAAATAAATAAATCTTAAAAAAAAAAAAAAGAAAAGAATATATAAATCAATGCAAGAGCTGTCCTTTACAGGATTTCTCAACTATGCAAGATGCATTTTGAATTTTATGAGGGGCTTCATGGACCTGAAGGAACAGAGGCAGCTGCACTAATGTGCCAGCCTAGTCAGGGAGATACCAAGGAAGGAGATAAAGAGATGGAAGCGGGGGTGGGGGGGGGGGGGGGGGGGTGATCTCAAGGTCAAGGCAAGACCCTACCCAGCTAAGCTTATGGTCTGTATTTGCAGTTGAACAAATTTGGACTTTTTTTTTTTAAGATTTATTTACTTATTCATTATATGTAAGTACACTCACTGTAGCTGTCTTCAGACAACCCAAAAGAGGGCGTCTGATCTCATTACAGATGGTTGTGAGCTACCATGTGGTTGCTGGGATTTGAACTCAGGACCTTTGGAAGAGGAGTCAGTGCTCTTAACCGCTGAGCCATCTCTCCAGCCCCAAATTTGGACTTTTAATCTGGAATGATCTACAATCCAGAAATGGAGGGCACACTTGTGATCAGATCTTGATGGTGGAAGACACGGGCTTCTGATCTGGTTCTTGGGGAACAGTGGTCATTGAAAGCTTAGGTCCAGGCATGTGGTACACACCTTTAATCCCAGCATCCAGGACAGAGCCATACAGACCTCTGAGTTCAAGGTCAATCTACAGAGCAAAGCTTAGGCTGTGAGGAACTTGGAAAACAGAAAGCTGGTGACAATAAAACAATAGAGCCATGTCCCAGCTCCAGCAAGCAGCAGAACTCAGCAGCTCGGGCCATGTGGCTTTCACTTTAGAGTCAAGGGGCTAAGGTCATAAAATGATGGCTCCTGGGATAATCAAAAGGGAACCTGAAATAAATAACTGGATTGGTATGCAATTCCTAAGGAAATAGCTTATGCAAAATCAAACACTGGGCTTTGGTCTGCAAGAGCAGAACAGACAGGACTCCAGGACCCTCTCCCAAGCTGAGGCTGGTCCTTGGCAAGTGACGGTGCCTCTGGGAGGTGGGGAGACAGCAGGCAGGGGCCGCAGTACCACATACCTACCATGGGGCCACTGCGCTAACAGCAATGTCTTGCTAGAACCTACAGCTTTCTGGGAAGCCCTGCTCCACAGGCTAAACATGGTATGCTAGGCCATCCTACCCAGCCAGCCTCCTTCCACAGCAGCAACCCACTCCCAGGGTCACCCATCCCTGGACACTGGTCTCTCTCCCTCAAATGCATGTCCTCGGGGTGCCCCTAGTGCCCCACCAGTCCCCACAGGGACATGAGGATAAAGGAACTTGCTAGAAGCTGGAGAAGCAGACCTGTAGGGCTCCAGGGGCCTCCCCCAGCTGTCCCTGCCCCATCCTCCCTGGCTGAGGGGCTACACTCTAAAATAACCTGCCTTTGACTCAGTCCTGGTTCTCCCTCTGGCTTCTCCTCTCCTCTCTCACATCTCAGCATGCCACCCAGTTTCCTGGTCCTGGCCTTTCTGTCCCAGGACAGAGGAGGGAATGAATGAAAGTACCTTGTACCCCCTTGATACTGTTCCTTTATCCATCCATCCATCCATCCATCCGTCCATCCGTCCATCCGTCCATCCGTCCACCCATCCGCCCACTGGCCTGTCCTTGTACAGTGGCACGCTGGCCATCCTCCCAGGGTACATGTTCTCATAGAGACACACCAAGGACAGAGCAGACCCAGGACTAAGCTAGCACACTGTTCAGGGTAGACTGGCCCGAGGTGAGGGCTATGTTTGCAACTTGTACCATGTGGGCTGTGACAGCTACTGGACAGGCATCACAATGCCACCATGTCACCCCACAGTGATCACCCCCCCCCCAGATCCCAACTTGCACCAAGCAGTTAGCATGTGCCATCAGTGCAGGATGGTGGCGGCGTGGCCAGGGTGTCATCCCAGCCCCATCCCCGTCCTGATACTCAGGAAGGCACTGTGGTTAGAGGCCGGAGCCCCAGAGCCTCCAGACTTCCCCAGCCCCTCCTCCTGGCATTTCCATCCCTGGGCCTCTCAGCCACCTGCTCCCTGGCAGCTCCCACACGTCCAAAGGAAACTGAGGGATTGGGTGTCACAGGGTGAGCAGGCTCCCAACAGCACGGGGGAGACCCCCATGGACCCAGCTGTAGGGGAGATCAAGCGGGAGACGAGAGGGAGACAGCAAGGCCAGGTCTCTAGCATACTCAACTGTCCTCTCTCCCCTCATGTCTTAGATCTGCAACAACCTGGAACAGCCGCTCGCTCCAGGCTCTGTAGTGTCTGAAGTCCCACTCCTCCCTGGGCTACCTCCTGCCTCCTGCCCCAGGGCCTTTGCCTAGGCTATGCCTCCCCTGACTCCAGTGTCCAACGAGTTCCAGACGTACCCAGCTCAGCTCAGACCCTACCCATCCTATTGTCTTCAGATAGCACTGGGGTTATGGGGGAAGGGAAGCTCAGACAAAGATCTGAGACCCCACCCACTGACTCACGGTCGGGGGTCAGCCCTGCTTCTCCGAGCCCTCAGTTCCCCTGGAGCAGAAAGCAAACAGACAGAGGGACCATGAGAAGCCAGGGCATGCTCAGGGCTGAGTGGCTTGGAGTACAGGCTAGGGCTGCACAGCACAGACAGCTTGTTAGCTGGCTCCTGCAGCTCATGACATCACCGCCACTGCCACCGTAATTATGGGGAAATTATTGTAAAGGCCACCCCTGCCAGCACCCTTCAGACAGGCTACTGGCAGCCAACAGTGACACTCCAGTCACCGTCTAACCTGTCGCCAGGTCTACCCAGTCTAGTGATCCTGCCTCCCACAGTCCTTCCTCCCTAGGTGTGGGGTACCAGGGGAAGAAAGCGATCACGTGCCATTCTGTTCAGAGAAGCCACCTCCACTGCTGGGCCGGCAGCAGGTGGACACACGGCCAAGGCCAATGCTCACATACCCCGACTTACACAAGGACCACTCAGGCCCCAGCCTCATCCTCACCGCCCAAATGCTGGGTCTCCACTGCCATGTAGGCGCCCAGCAGGCCAGACATTGTCCGTGCCTGCTGCTGGCGGCCCAGGCCTAGCCACACAGGCCTGCAAAAGGGCGGGGAACAGGGGACAAGTGGGACAGGAAAGTGGAAGCCACAAGCAGGTGAGGCCTGGACGCAGGTGGGGCTATTGCCCCTTAGCCCACTTCTCAGAAGATAAAATCATGGAGCTGAAAGCCCTGACCCCAGAAAGGTAAGCCTACCACAGCCTCCCTGTGGGGGGTGACACCATGGGAAAGGTGGGGCAACCCCACTATGGGGCCTCGCGGCTCACACTCAGGCCTCCAGTCCAGACCAGCTCCCTGACTTTGGCCTCCGCTGTTCCAGGCCTGGTTGGCCTCCTTCCAGTTCAGTGAGCTGTGCCGCCTAAGTAGACTGTTCCTCAGACAAGTTCTTGGATGAGAGATCCTTCTGCCTCAGCCTCCTGTACGCCCTTCCAAAGACATAAGCGTCCCCGGGGCGCACACTCAGCCTCAGGACTCCTGCCCACCGCTGGCCCAGCTGCGCTCCCTGCCTGCTCGTACCACAGGGCCTTTGCGCATGCAGAGCCTGCGGCCCGGCCCACCCCACCCCCACCTCTTCGCTCTCCCCTTTGCTCCTCTCACAGCCTACCTTGAGGTTCCTGCCGGGGCTGTACAGCATGACTAGATCCCTACTTCCGGGATGTGAGTCTCCTCTCACAGTCATCACACCCACCCCCAACTTAGCACAGGAGTGCTGACTACGTGAATCTTTCCCCAGGCTGGGGACTCACCAGGTGTCAGGGAACCAGTCAGTCCCTGCTTCCCACGGGGGCAGCAGCCCGATGCCAGGAAGGATCACTGAGTTTACTGACCATAAATGAGTCCTAACTGCAGGCCTTCAGGGGACCAGCCTTCCAAGGTGGCCCAGTGACCCAGACTTCTCTGTGCCAGGCGGTCTGTCCCATACCCAGGGCTGCACTGGGGGGCTCAGCCTCTGGGCAAGCTGCCCCCCTCAGGCCTCGCTACAATCCTGGCCTCCTCCGCACCCACACCTCAAAGGTGAGTGCTAGGATCCCAGCACACTTCAACCGCTCCCTCTTCACCTACTTCTCCACATGGGCACCCAGGAAGGGCAGGCCAGCCTAGGTGTGTGCTCACCGGAAGCTAGGGCACAGCCTACCCACCTGGGCTACTCACCCTGTACCTTCACTGTGGGGCGGCGAGAGCCAGAACCATTCTGGCTCACCTGGGAGCTCCGGGGGGGGGGGGGGGGGTGGCACCAGTCTGCACCTCTCCTCCAGGCTTTGCACACGCATCTTGGCCCACAAGTGACAGTGGAGTCCAGCTTGGGTCACCCATGTCCACGCAAACCTCATGACCTCCAGAACCCCAACGCCCCACAAGGCATTGGGGTCCGACCCAACCTCCTCAAATTTCCAGCCACAATGAACCCACGTGTCCTGTTTCAATCCTCCAGCTTGTATACTCGGGACTCTGCGGCCCTAAGACCTGCAGCTCTCCACCAGCACCCCCCCCCCCCCCCCGGCCTCACAGCCAACCCCGAAAGCTCACACCTGTCAGATCTGCGTGACCCCAGAACTCCCGAGGCCTTGCAACCCTCAGATGCTGTGCCTGCCCTGGGCATCCTGTGACCGCTCAAGTCCTAACTCCTGCTCTCTGATACAACACCAACTCCTTACAGTGAGCCCTGATCCTGCACCCGACAAACTGCCACGTGACCCCAGCAACCCCTTGGCTCTTGTTTGACCCCTTGATTTCCTGTCCCCTCGGGTATTCCGAGACTCCAAGTCCCCTTGGATATCTCACAACCTCATGCCCATGCCCTCTATCTCATGTGACCCCAAGCCCCTGGAACTCGAGTACCGCCAATATATTCTGTCCTTTGTGTATTCTGTGACCCCAAAGGACCCTCAGGTCTCGCACACCCACAATCACACACCCTTCTGGTCTCGCGTGACCCCATGAGCCCCTTGATCTCGTGTGTTCCCCCTGAAATCCCGCACCATCTTGATCTCCAGTAACTCCACGAGCCCTCCGGATCTCCCGTGTCCCGCTGAAATCCCGCACCGTTCTGGTCTCGCGTGACCCCTACGGCCCCGGGTCCCGCGTGGCCCCCCGCACCGCGCACTCACTTCTCGCGCGCCTGGCCGTCCGAGGGCGCGCAGCCCTTGCTCGCCTTGCCGTACATGCTCCGCACCTGTCAGGCGCGCGTGGCCATCGCTGCCCGCGCCCCGATCCCCGCGGCCATGTCCGCGCGGGAGCTCCGGCCGCGGGTGGGTTCTCGCCGCGCTGCCCTCCGCGGGCTGTTCCGGGAAGCGCGCCGCCGCCACCGCGCGCTCCCGCCGCTCTTAAAGCGGCAACGGCGGGCGCGCGGGTGGGCCCCCGCGCTGGGAGCGCGCACGCGCAGAGCCCGCGGGGGCGGCACTGCCCACCAATAGGCTGCGCACCGGTAAGCACAGGCTACAACACCTCCCCCAGAGACTCTCGAGCCCCCGGACGCGCTCCAGCCGTTGCTATTCCTGCAATTGGGAAGCTGAGGCAGGAGGATGGCCGCGAGCTCCAGGCGTACTTCGGCTGCGGAGCGAGACCCCCCCCC
>JADRCD010222608.1:5528-38028 GCA_019843815.1 Montemys delectorum | reverse complement strand
GTTTTGTTTGCCTTTAATCCCAACAATTTAATCTTCTGTCCACAAAGGCAGCTATTGAAGCTACACGAATTTGGTAGCTAAGTTGGTAAAGATTCAAAGATGAACTGCAGGACAATACAAGACACAGCGATGTCCCAGCACTAGATCTGCCCCGCATCCTAACCTTGCACTCCAGACTCCAGAGGACCTAAACTGAAAACCAACCTATTAGAAAAAAGCTACCACCAGCCCAATCAGCAAACTGCATAAGGAAGTGACTGTCCTAATACCCCGTGGGCTCCTGAGGACCTAGGAATGAATTTTCGCTTGTGTTCTGTCTACAAAACATCCTGGCTGTTTTGCTGGTCCCACCCCAGTGTCTGCAAGAACAGCAGTCCAGAGCAAGGAGATGGGGCAGATGAAATCCAGGCCTTGCTGAGTTCTGCTCACTTATCTGCAACTAGGAAGAAGAGCCGCTGCTAAAGAGAGGGCCAATTAATGGCAGCTCCTCACAGATCTAACGCCACAGTCTGACTCAGAACGGGCAAATCAAGACAATAAATCAGGGTGGCTCACCAACACACACACACACACACACACACACACACACACACACACTCAAAGAAACAAAAACAAAAACAAAAAAAACAAGCAGTGGTGGTGCATGCCTTTAATCCCAGCACTTGGGAGGCAGAGGCAGGTGAATTTCTAAGTTTGAGGCCAGCCTGGTCTACAGAGTGAGTTCCAGGACAGCCAGGGCTACACAGAGAAACCCTGTCTTGGGGGAGGAAAAAAAAAACCATTGGTTGGGAACCTCGAAACTGTTAGTCTTCCCCTCCCCCACCCCCCAGACTCTCTGTATAGGTCTGGCTGTCCTGGAACTCACTCTGTAGACCAGGCTGGCCTCGAACTCAGAAATCCGCCTGCTTCTGCCTCCCAAGTGCTGAGATTAAAGGCATGCGCCACCACTGCCCTGTGAAACTGTTAGTCTTAATTGCTACTTCCAGATCAGCAACACAAGCACTGAAAAATACCATGTCTACCCCGCAAAGCTCATCTATTTTAAACCATCTTTCAGATCCTTCCTCTAGGTCAGGGGCCATTGTAATTACAGCCAGTTAAATCCTAACTGTGAAAAAAAAAAGGTTCTCAGAAACAAATGGCCACTTCTTAGAAGCCCAACCTTACCAAGCTCCATTACCAACCTTAGAGTATCAGCGTATTAATAACAATAACTTTTGACTATGGGTAAGCATAAATGGTGCACCAGTTAGTGGTCTCAGGATCTACATTTAGGAAGGTATTTAACCATTCGAACATTTTCAGGAAGGAGGTGCAGTTATTGTCCCACTTTACACATGGGACACAGAGGAGCCAGGGCTGGGCCAGGCTATAAAGTTAGTTATATGCAGAACCTGAATGTACCCCAACTTAGGCAGCCTTCTCTCACATTCCCAAGCCCCGGTGATGACTCAGCCTGGACTCTGCTAGCAGAAAACCAACAGAAAAGGTCTGCGCATGTGCAGAGGATTCGTAACGAAGGGGTTGGCAAAGCAACTCAAGCTATGAGCGATGCTCCTCGGAATGCACTGTTTGGATTCTCGTGGCTGCTTATGACTGCCTCCGGGACACCAGCCCTTTCTTCCATGGCGTACACAGTCAGCTGGTCTTTCTTTCACTCACATCCCAGTTTCCGACCTCTACATCTCTTAGGGAATCTAGTTTAAAAACTCCACCTACTCCATCCTAATTCTAAATCAGGGGTAAGTTTATGGTAAGAAAACTTAGTTGGCCTCAATTCAAATCCCCGCTCCGCCACGCATCAGCGATGTAAAATGTTCACACAGAAATTCCTCATCTGTATATGGACAGGAAGATGCATAGCATCAGCTCCACACTTCTGGTTGTTGTGGCCTAAGAAGAAATGTACATGTTGCCTAATTGGCCCTTACTAGACGGAAGGCAACATTACCACAAATTCTAAAATATCCCTTGGGGGAGGGGGAGCATTTATTAATTACCTCAGAAACATTGTATCATTTAGGGTGCTTGTGTTGACTGATCTCTTTAATTATTTAATTATTATTTTATCTTGATGGTTTTATTATTTGTTTGTTTACTTATTTATTTATTTATTTTGAGGCAAGGCCTCATGTAGTCAGACTGCCCTTCAAACTCGGCACGTTGCTGAGGATAGCCTTGAACTCTTGACGCTCCTGCTTCCATCTCATAAGCCTGTGCCACGATACCAAGTTTTATATGATGCTGGGGATCAAACCCAGGGCACTGTACATGAGAGACAAGCATTCTACTAGCACACCCATGTCCCCGCCCCGTCTTGAGAATTTTTTCTTAAATTTCAATTTTCATTTTGTATTTTACCTTGGATATTTTGCCTCACATAGGTATCATTTCCTCTTAAGTTTCAGAAGTGCATCTCACACAGATGGTAGGGTACAAAAATAGCATAGTCTTGTCTTTAAGGAGAATTGCCTGATTCTGCCAGTTAGCAAAGAGTCATCCCCATATGCAACCTACCAGTTCTGAGTTTAGGGATTCTGGGAGAAGGCCAGGCCAACGGTCACTTTTCCTTTGATTAGTGCAATTAAGTGGTGTAAATAAGATTTGACAGGCCTGTATCTATTATTGAGGATGGGGAAAAAAAAATAACCTGTTTTCAAATGCTAAGGAACTTCCGCCATGGCAACAATTGATATGCTAATTATAAATAATTTATCCATTCGTTACATAGCCTAAAGACATAAAAGGAATGGCTTCCTTTCATTAAATATTCCATAACATTTAAATCTTTCACTTCCTCAGACAAGTCCTCCTCCCAATTATCTCAAATTAGTGTGGTTCAGTCCAAGTTAGATGGATCACACTGTCAGTGGAACATTTTATATATACAGCAAGTCACGCCTGACAAAGGTTTAATTCAATGATCAATTTTTCTTGACTACAGCTAGCAAGGAGTCCTGACTGTCCTAATGATGACAGAATCTGATTCGAATTATTCTTAAGGCAACATTAGAAGTAAATTCGGGGTGACCTGGTTTGAGAATTTGCACCTTATATAGATCTAAGTTAGGTCCCCTTTCTGGGTATTCAGAATAACTCAACACAGCAGCATCTTGATGATGTTTATCTACCAAGGACAAACCTCCAAAGATAATGTCTCAATGGCTTCCTCTGCAGGCCACACAATCTAGGAGAGGGGACCGTCCATATCACTCTAGATCCAGCTACATATCAAATGTCTGCTTTCCCACCTTTGCCTTCAGGGCACTGTTCACGCTAGATAACCATTCTACCAACACACCCCTGTTTCTGTCCCTATCTTGAGAATTTTATAAAAACCCCTAACTCATGCAAAACTTCAGACACACACACACACACACACACACACACACACACACCCTCAGCTGGGCAGTATCTTCACAGTGACTTTAACCCCTTCTCCTGTGCCCTCTTCCGGGTAGATAGACATGTTGTGCTTCAGACAAGGTGGGCCTGGATAGCCTTCTTCCTCACACCCATTCTCTGCCTATCAGTTTCTATCTCTTGGCTACTTGACCTAGATCCACCTACGTCAGGGTTACCTTTCTGTAACTGCAAATCCCAGCATGCTACACACCCCTACTTAAAATTCTTGGGTGATATTTTATACTTAGAACAAAATTACAGCTCCCAGCTTAAAATATAAGGTCCTTCTCAATTCTGGCCTCTCCTGCCTTGTGTCTTTCATCTCTCGCCACACCTAGCTAGCGTCCAAAGGGACGGAACTGCTCATTGGAAACCCTCCTGTCTCCTGCCGCTCTCCCCTCACTCCAACCTCGACAGCCCTTACCTTGCAGGGATGACTCTAGGGAGCCTACGATGCTGCCCCTGAGTGTTCTCCACCCCTCTTCTCCTCCTCTAGTTCTGCTGAGCACTACAGATCCATGATGTCACACACCCCTAACTCTTCCTCACCCTCGTCCACCACCCTGCAATTGTTTCCTATGAGTCTCCAGAAAGTTGTGGGCTTCCAGAATCTAAGTACAGATGTCAACCCTTTAGAGGAACACTCATGTCAAGATCCTCCCCTGCAGGACAGTAAAGAAGTAATAAGCAAAGATGCTGGGAAGCCCGCAATCTGAGACAATGGCAAAATCAGTGGCTCCCAGACCCAAAATTACCTAGAGAGTGTTTAAAAACATAAAGTTCTGGGCCTCATCCCAAACCTACAAACACTTCGAGAACGAGGCCAAGATGTGCGGCTGCTTAACAAGCTCCCTGGATGACTCTGCAGAAGGAACGAAGCCGACGCTGGTCCCCAGATGGTGTCTAGGAACTGCAGTCTACACAGAATGTTCCTGCCACAGCTATTTCCTGCTGCGTGGAGTTAGGAAGGCAAGGACAGTGACGGCTCAGTGCTGCCAAACAGGGCCTAAGGATGTCACACCACACCGCCTGAAGCCCCTGGGTGAGGCTTTGGGACTTTGCAGAGTGAAGCATTTTGCTTTCTGCAGTATACTCTATAGTCTTAAGCATATTCCAAGCAACTTGAAGGCAACGGCTAAAGGGTTCCATATCCTTACAATACAACACTGTAAATGGGGATCAAAGTTGAATACTTATAAGTTAATTATGCCTGTGGTGACTTGAATAGGAATGACCCCCAAAGACTCATGTGTTTGAATGCTTGACCCATAGGGAGTGGCACTATTAGGAGGTGTGGCCTTGTTGAAGTGGGTGTGGCCTTGTTGAAGGAAGTGTGTCACTGTGGGGGAGGGCTCTGCGCTCTCTTATGCTCAAGCTACACCCAGTGTGGCACACAGTCCCCTTCTGCTGCCTGTGGATCAGATATGTAGAACTCCCAACTCTTTCTCCAGTGCCATGTCTGCCAGCATACCACCATGCTTCCTGCCATGATGATAATGGACTAAACCCCTGAAACTGTAAGCAAGTTCCAGTTAAATGTTTTTCTTTATAAGAGTTACTTTGGTCATGGTGTCACTTCAAAGCAGTAAAGCCCTAACTAAAACAATGCCCATCTTTAAATACACCTTTCATTTAAAAAAAAAAAAATTAAGAAAATCATGGCCAAATAAAAAAAAATAAGCCCTTCCTCTTACTTCTACCTTCTACCATGATTATTAGGAGGCAACTGGAGCCTTCCTATGAAGAGACAACACTATGAGACTGCTGATACCTATTCGTGTGTGTGTGTGTGTGTGTGTGTGTGTGTGTGTGTGTGTGTGTGTGAAGGGCCTGAATATCACAGCATGTGTGAGGAGGTCAGACGTCAACCTTGCATGTCAGTCCTCGCCTTCTAACTTGATGAAGAGAGGGTTTCACCACTGAGCAGGCCAGGCTTCTGCAGACTTCTGTCTCTGTCTCCCAGCTCACCACAGGAGCCTGAGAATTATAGACACTTATTGTACCTTGTCTCTCCTTGTGTGGGCTCAGGGGATCTAAACTTAGGTTCTCATCTTTGCAGAGCAAGAGCTTAACCTTCCACTGAGCCCCAGTCCAAATAGGCATTCTTAAGGTAGGTCGCCGAAACTACTCACCCATCACATCTAGGGAATATGAGGTACCGTGGTGCTGAAATCTGAATGGTGGATTGGAAGCTGTCGGCTGGAATGTAAAGTGACGCACGCTATAGCTGTGAAAAGTTCGGTGATACCTCACAAAGATCAAGGGTTTCCTAACAGCCAACCTTTCTAAGCTCTTTGAAAGAATTAGAAGCAAGTTCTCACTATAATACTTTATTAATAAAAGTATCTGAGTCAAAACGCTCATGGGAAGGTGAATGCTGTGTGCATCCATAATATAATAGAATATTATTTATCCAGAAAAGAGAAAACAAAATCTGAGGAGATCCAGCATCATTGGACTTTCAGGATATGGCATGAAGTGAAATAAACCAGTCACAAATAAATACTATATGACTCCACACAGAAGTGCTTCTGTGAGGTATCAGTTACACAGATTCACAAAGACAGAACGGTAATTGTTAGGGACCAGGAGGAAGAAAATGGGAAATTATTGTTAAAAGCATGCTTAAAAATAGGTTTACAGGGGCCTGGAGAGATAGCTTAGTGGTTAAAAAGCACTTCTAGGGGACCGGAGTTCAGTTCCTGGGACCCACATGGCAGCTCAGATCTAGCTGTAACTCCAGTTCCAGCAGACTGACACCCATACACAGACAGACACAAACATGCAGGCAAAACATCGATATACATAAAATAAAATTTAAACTAGGCTTACAGAATTAAGTATATTTTTACTCTAGGAACAACCTATTTTCTCAAAAAAGCAGGGCACAGGGACCTTTCAAAGTCTTCCTGCTCATAGGGGGAGTTGCAGGTGGGAAGTGGTGGGCGAATATGACCAAAACACATTGTATAAATGCATGGAATATTCAAAGTGTACAGAAACTATTATTTCTTTAAAAGTTTTCTAATTTGAACACTGGGTGTCCTGCATATTGTATAACACCCCCACCCCACGTAAGGCTTGTAAATCCCCAACAACACCTTTTTAAAAAAATCTTTTTTAAAATATTATTTATTTAATGTATATGAGTATACTGTAGCTGTCTTCAGACACACCAGAAGAGGGCATCAGATCCCATTACAGATGCTTGTGAGCCACCATGTGGTTGCTGGGAATTGAACTCAGGACCTCTGGAAGAGCAGTCAGTACTCTTAACCACTGAGCCATCTCTCCAGCCCCTGATCTTTTTTTTTCTTTAAAGATACAAATTACTAAGCAGAGTTGCCCCAGCAAATCATTAAACATAAAATGATAACACAAAGTTCAAAGAAGAAACATGAAGATAATTTTAGATTCTACTCTTGAGAAGTGAAACACAAGCGAACTTGACCTTTTTACACAGTGACCCATTGACCTTAAAGCTTAAACTATACAAAAGTCATAAATCACATTTTTCTAGTTAAGACCTATCAACTTTGTATTTTATTTCTACAATTTTTTTTTGTTTCTAGAGAACTTAAATGTTAGTAGAAATAAATAATTCCAACTACTTTTACTTAAAATTTGACAAATTTTTAGAAAATATGTGATTAAAACCTTGTGTCTCTTGTTAGTTTTGCTGAACAGTGGGGATTTTCCCATATCTGGGTTACTTTCAGTGTTATATACTTTGGGATCTTATAGGTTCTAGATTTTGCAGACGTTTTTACCAGTAGAAAAACTAAAGATTATCACACACACACACACACACACACACACACACACACACACACACGAATTCTGTTCCCATTCACCCCATTACCAAGGGGAACACATCCTCCCATGGCTGAGAAAGTCAGGGGACTTCGAACTGAGAAGGGTTCTCTCTGATGGAATCACTCTCCTACACAGAGTCACAGACACAGCCCACCCCCACCCCGAGTGAAGATTTTATAATACACGTTTAGTATAATATATTCTAAGCCAGTTAACTGATTGGCAACGACATCATTCATTTATCCAGTTTTAGCCATCTATAACATTATCATCCTATATCATCTAGGATTCATCCAGATCCCTATTTTATTAACTTCTTGATTATGTTGGATTTAATCTTATCTTACACCTACAGGCCTACACAAGGCCTTCTTTGCCTGATAACGTCATCTTGAATTACAGCATCAGGTCCTGTCAGCTCCCTCAGAGCTGTAGTTATCTTCAGAGTACGTTCAGTCATGATGCTTCCAAAAAACACGTGGCAGAAGTTAAGGCTGTGCTCAACCTTTTTCTTCAGTCGTTGTCACGGCTGAAAGACTCAAGAAGAATACAGGGAAAAATACGAAAGTAGAGGAAAATGTGTTGCCCAGCCTTGGAAGGTGACTCCGAGGCTAAGGACGCTCACTGTACAAGCAGGAGAACCTATCTGAGATTAAATCCCCAGCACCCATATAAAAAAATCTGGTGTGGTCATGTCTATACCTGTCACCCCATCTCTGAGAGGAGGGGAGTGGAGACAGGAGGATCATGGGTGGGTGGGTGGGTGGGTGGCGGCTACCAGCTTAGCTCCAAATTCAGCAGAAGAGTCTGACAAAGGAATGAGGTGAGGGTGAGGGAACAGGGCATCCCACCTCAGTCCCTCTTCACCTTCTGAACGCTGTGACCCTTTCCTATGTATGGCCCCTCATGTTGTGGTGACCCCTCAACCATGAAATCATTTTTGTTGCTACTTCACACCTGCAATTCTGCTACTGTTATGAATCGGGATTTAAATATCTGGTATGCTGGATGGTTGTGGGGGACCTCTTTGAAAGGGTCGTTTCGTTTGACCCTACATTGGAAACGACCCGCAGGTTGAGAACCACCACCCTACCTCTTTCCTGTGGCCTCTGCATGCACATAGGCACAAGCGCTCACAAACACGAGGGTACACACACATAACACAACACACAAACACATCACATTCACATACACACACACACACACACACACACACACACATACATACCCACTATAAATATAGATGATATCATATATAATATATAATGAATACAAAGAAGAAAATGCTTTGCAAATGAACAGGATTATGAGTTTACACCAGAGTATACATTTACATGGAAATGGAAATTCTTTCAATCAGAGTTGCGCATGTGGCTGTCGGGCACCTTCGAGCTAAACGAGTTAAGACCTAGGACGTGAGCAAAGTGATCTCCCCTAAGAATCAGGGCTATCCCTTGTGAGTGACAGCTGTGATAACATCAAGCCAATTAAGGCATCAGAGGAGCTCACGAGGGTGATAAGAAGAGGAAAGGCAAAACCAACTCCGCACCCCACCCCTGACAGCTCTGCCTGGGCTCTATTACTCCAAAGAGAAGACAAGATGATCCACAGAACTTCTGAGGGCTGGAGAAAGGTCATTCTCAAACAACATATATAATTATTTAAGTTAAACCGCATTAAAGACAGTTACAGAACAAACTTAAAACCTGTTTCTCTCAGCTCAACAATAGGCTTCTGGAGTAGAAGCCACCCCACTTGGCCCACCTTAAAGGAAGTACAAGGTAAAAAGCTTGGAAAACAAAAAGAGTTCTATTTAAAATAAAATAAAAACTTCTTTCTGGACTGGGAAGATGGCTCTTAGGGAAAGGTGTATGTAGAGCAATTAAGAAGACCTGAACCCACATAGGATAGCCCATGCCTATAGCTCCATTACGGGGGATAGGGTGGAGACAGAAGTATCCCAGGGGCTCATCCAAGAGATAGGCTCCAAATGCAATTAAGAAGACCTTATCTCAAAAGAGATGGGGGTGGGGCTGGAGAGATGACTCAGAGTTAGGGGCACTTAGTGCTCTGGCAGAGGAGTGGGGCTCAGTCCCACCACACACGTTAGCTACCTCAGAACCTCCTGTCCGTAACTCCAGGCCCAGGGCATCTGACACTCTCTTCTAGCCTCCCCAAGGGCACCCATGTGCACATGTGCAATGCACACATTCCTGTGTGTGTGCACACTAAATCAATCTTTTTTTTTCCAATATGACAGAGAATGATAAAGGAAGACACCTAATACCAACTGGCCTGCACATACATACACAGAGAGGAGTGAGCACACCTACACATACGTTGGACATGCGTACACACATACACACACACACACACACACACACACACACACACCAAACGAACACGCAGTCTTTAAAGTTAATTTTAGCGTTGCTTAAACATACAGTCTCAGCTGAGCATTCACGATGAAAGGTGTGCTGTGGGCATGCCTGAGAGTCAGCACACTGTATGCAGATGTACAAGGCCTCTCATTGGTCCGACTTAAATAGTCACTGGTGGCTGCCGTGCAGGCTTGGTCTGAGGCCTCAGTGAGGTCATGGACTTGTACTGTCTGGTAGGTGTACGTTGTAGATGGGGTACCCATCTTGGGAGCAATGTGAATAAAACATTCGAGGTCTGTCTGGACGCCTCAATTTCAGGAGCTGTGTTGTTTTATAAGGGATGGCGTAGCCAGACTGAAGGAAACCAGAGGAGGCCTTCTGACCCCTGCCAGGGGTGCTGCCAAGACTAGCTATAGCTTCCAAGAACCTGTCTCCCCACAGCCCTGCCTCCAGACACTTCCCGGCGGTTAGCCACACCACCGATGAACCGAAAGCGCCAGTTCCAGCCAAAGGATGAATGCCTAGGAGCTTTCCACAAGGTGGCTGTGTTGGATAACCACAGCCATGTGGTTCTGCCCATCGGGTGGGATGGCACATACTCCTTAGCAGCATCTGTCATAGTTTAGATGGAAATGTCCCCTGAAAGGTAGGTCCCTGGGTTTCATTACCTGGTCCCCAGCCAAGGCCTTGTTTGGTGAGTTCTCACGGAAAGAAGTAGGTCACTGGAAGCAGGCCTTGATGTTTTAGGGCTGGCCTCACTTCCTGCCTTTTTCCTCTGCCTTTGGGTTACTGAAGCAAAAGGACTAGCTGCTGTATACCCATGCCAACCCTTGCCCACTACCATGAAAGGTTGTATCCCTCCAACTGTGAGCCAAAGTAACTCTCCTTCCCTTAAGGTGCTTCTTGTCAGGTATTTGATCACACAATGAGGAAGAAATTAACCTAACATCTCAAGCGCAGACTCTGCATCTTCTCCCCATAAGTAAGTCCCTGTCTCTGTCTCTCTCTGTCTCTCTCTGTCTCTCTGTCTCTGTCTCTCTGTCTCTGTCTCTCTGTCTCTGTCTCTCTCTCTCTCTCTCTCTCTCTCTCTCTCTCTCTCTCTCTCTGTCTGTCTTTCTCACACACACACACTCACAGGTATTGGCACATACAATGTAGTCTGTATTCTAGAGAAACCAAGCCTTTACTGGCAAAGCCTAGGCCTTGCCTGCTCACACACATCAGCAGTTTTTGAAGTTTAACTGGTTGGCCAGGAGTGCAGAAAGTAGATTATTGATAATTTCCATCTTCAGGCTTTCTTTACATCATTCCCCCTGGATTTGAAGGACAGGATTACTGGGGACCTGACTAGACGATGTTCTCAAAGTGACCGTGAAGGACTCAGGTGGATGCAACCTCGTATAGGTGTCTAAGTTCTGAGCTCCCAGACCCCTAGCTGGGTGGGATTCCCATGAAGCTTTGAAAGCTAATTGGGACAGCAAGCACTTCCTCGCCTCCAGCTCAACTGCCATGCCAGAGTTCCAAAATGGCCTATGAACTCATATCTGTGGAAAAGCCGCAGAGATTCACCAGTGGAAGTAGGCCCCAAAACGGTGCCATCACACCCAGGTTCTACAGAAACATCCCTACTTTTTAAGATCTCTAAAGTGAGAAAATGAACTTGGTTTAATGGAGGGGGATAACTCTAGGCTTTCCCTCCAAGTTGCCCTTGGAAAATAATACCTTCGTTTCCTTTTTCAGAGTGAGTTTCGGTGAGACCCAATTTGGTTACATATGGAAATGCACACACACAGCCAGCTTCCACCTCCAAAGAGGCTCCTTCCTTCTTTCCTTTCTTCTTTCTTTCCTCTTTCTTTCTCTTTTTTTTTCTTTTTTCTTTTTTTTTCTTTTTTCTTTTTGCTTTTACTTTCCACTGAAAAGTCAACCTAAGCATCTCAGGTTGAACTGCATCTGATAAGATGATTATTAAGTGAAGTCGAATTCCCTTGTATTCATTTGTCACAGGAATGTTGACTTCATAGTGATTCTGGATCACTTTTTTCTAAGTCAGAAATCTGAGAACAAGGAGCCTACTTAGATAAATGACTAAGTCTGTGGGCTCCCTTAGATCATGTATCAAAATCAATGAGAAATGTAATATCTGATTTCTGATTAAATGAATACTGGGTAAGAGGCTAAGAATCTGACTTAAATAGACCCCTGACCTTGGTCTGACCTTGGACAAGTTGGCTGCTGGCATCCCCCTGCACCCTCAGTTGTGAAGCATCAAGGAATCCCCAGGTCTGCATAGCTGTGTTCCAAAAGATCATGGACAGCCGACCTTACCCTGCACCAGTTCCCCCCTCCCCACCCCCAGCTCTCTCCCAAGCACCTGTGCCTTTAATCCACATAGACATCACTTTATTCTCAGTTAATAGATAAGAAAATTAAAAGTAATCTGAATATATAACTTGCCAATGCTATGCAGCCAGGAAGTGGATACCAGGGCACCCTATGCAACTGTGTGACTTACTTTTTTTCTTCTTTCTCTTTGGTGTGTGTGTGTGTGTGTGTGTGTGTGTGTGTGTGTGTGTGTGTTCACCTGTGTACAGGAACACTTTTATGTGCATGTGTGAATGTGCATGTACGCAATGCACACAGGGGCCTGAAGCTGACATCAAGGGCTTCCTTGACTGCTTTTCTGTATTATTCACTGAGGCAGACTCTCTAAATCAAACCCAGAGCTTGCTGATACAACTAGTCTTGAAAGCCAGCTTGCTCGGGGCTCAGATACTCTGCCATGCAAGTGCTGGGATTACAGTCTGGCCACCACACTCAACTGGCAGTTGTTATTTTGAGGATCCAAACCTGGTCTTCACACTGGTGCAGCACGTGCTCTAACCACCAGGTAGTATCTCCAGTTATGCTGATTTCGGCGGAACCTTAACTCACAATGTTCTGCTGCCGTACAAAGTTCTGTGCCCACAGATATGGGAAAATACACACAAACTTTGATTCTCTTTAGTCCTCTACTTAAGGTTCCACCATTCACTTTCTGCAGCAGACTTTTAAAAGGTTTTTTTTTTTTTAAGTTTATCAACATATGTCCTTTGTCTACACTGTAAAGAACATGTTGATAAAGGGGGTGGGGGGAGAATGTGTCCAAATACTTCTTTCAAATATTTGAAAACCAACTGAAATGAAAGTTCAGATGAGTTCACTGGTTTACTGGGGATCTCTGTTTCAGTTACAAATATGAGCAGGCACCATTATGATTTCCATTTTTCAAGACAGGAGACTGAGATCCTAGGAAAACAACTAATATGTCCGCTTACTCACAGAGTGGCAGAAGAGTTCTCAGGGCTTGCCTCTCAGCCTTAACTCGCAGAGCTAATAGCCTTGCAGAAAAGCAACCTGTTCAAGTATATTAGTGACTCATAGGTGAGCAGGCATGGAGGGAAAGGCAGGCTTGGAACCCTGAAGACAGAGATACTTTATGAAGGAAAAGGTCCTCATTAGCAGTCACAAAAGAGCCACTGGCCCTACCAGCACAGTCATAAGGACACGAACTACTAAGGACCACCACTACCTTGGGATTGTTACCCTACTGCAAGCCTAATGGCTGCATCTCATGGGCCCCATCAGTTTGTTCCAGCAGAGCAAGGTTCAGAGTCAGGAAGGGGAAGGGAATATGCAACTGGAAAAACAAAGAAAAGGAGAGGAGAGGAGAGGAGAAGAGAGGAGAGAGGAGAGGAGAGAAGAGAGAAGAGCAGAGTGGGGAGGAGAGGGATAAGGACAGGAGGGGAGGGGAGGGGAGAAGAGGGGAGGGAAGGGAAGGGGAGGGGAGGGAAGAGAAGGGAAGAGAAGGGAGAAATCATGCAGCCATTGAGCATCTCCATAGAGAAGGCAGACTCTGCCTCCCATCAATGACCCAACAGTAGGAAGATTCATCTCCTAAAGCCCCTGTAGCAAGCAACACAAACTGTAGCACAGAGCAAGAGAAAAAGATTCTGATTCCTAAAGTTGGATGACAGACATCTGCAAACCTAGTTCCTTCCAAGACAGGAGGAAGACTATATCCAGGCTCCTTTCTAGCTTCTGATGGTGGCTAACAATCACTTGGCTTATGGATACTCCTTCCTTGGCTTATGGATACTCCCAAATCTGCCTCTAGAGTCACATGATGCCCCCTCCTCCGGAACTCTTCTGTTTACACAGCGGATGCACAGCCCATCCTACTCCACACCTCAACAAGACTACATCCCTGCCTTATTTCCAAATACAGTCATGTCTACAGGCACCAGAGGCTGGAGCCTGAATGGATATTTTGCATGGAGACTTGTCAAACACATAACAGTTGGGGGCTATGACAGAGGTAAAAGTGATGCTCAAATGGGGGAAAACAAAAATGGCTGATGCACCTCAATCACCGTGATGGATATCATTTCACCTACTGAGGAATTCATTCCAAAGCACAAGAAGCAGGGGAGATGCTGCTATTGGCTCCCCGAGAGGAAGAGACCAGACAGAAATGTGCAGCAGGGCTGAAGTAGGATGTCAATTGCCAGACAGTCCCTCCCTGGGAAACTATGGCCATCAGAAGGCTCAGGCCAGGCATCCGTCCTCTACCCGAATGCCTGCAGGCATCTGCCAAATATCTCTCTTTTATCTTCAAAAAGAGAAAAGTTGGCCTGGAGGAGTCGTCTTGGATTAAAGTAGAAAGATGAATGGAGATTTTTTTTTTTTTAACTGTGAGAGTGAGTTACCTAAGCCGTAATTTTTCCACTGAATAGGTATATGACAGATGTTTGAAACATACATTATTTACATAGCTGGTCTCTTCTTTTGTGCAGTCGCTCGCATGGCTCTTCCTTTCCTTCCAAACCTGCATTACAGATACCCAAAGCATGTTCCTGCTGCCAACAAAACAGCTACCGAAATCCAAGCAAACACCAGTAATGCAGGCCTGAGAATTACACCAGACTTCGGGTCTAAAGGCCAGAAAGTAGTCTACAAACTGTCCTAATGATGGTTCTCCAGGCTTTTGAAAAGCTAAGGAGAACTCAGTCTGTGAAATCCAGTTGATGGAAATATAAATAACTGAAGCCACCTAAAAAGCAGACATAAAAGCCGGGCTATGCTGGTGTTCTCAACTGCTCCTCGGCTTGCGTGACCTCCAGCCCTCTAACCTCGTCTATGCACAAGCGTGCCTAAAGGACCTCCTGGCTTCGTGAACGCATCTGTTCGTCCAAAATAGAACTTATCATCTGCTCGCTGTCCCCAGCTTCCTGATCGCTCCCATAGTCTTCGGAAACAACATCTCAACTCATCTTTTCAAATTGGTGTAGGTGTGTTATACAAAGCGATGGAGGATTTCTGTGACAGTTTTAATCAAGGATATGTTCTTTAACCACATTGGTTCATGACCCTCTCCTGTGACCCCTCTCACTGGTTCCCCATCCCAAATAATCCTTCTATTATCATGCTGTGTGTGTGTGTGTACAATCTAGGCTCCACATATAAATAGAAACATACATGCCTTTCTCGGCCTGGTTTCTCTCATTTTTTGAGGTGATCTCCAATTCCACCCATTCCCCCCCCAAACCCCTCTTTCTTTACAGCTAAATAAACCCTCACTGTGAGTGTACATAGTGTGACTTCTTTACCAGTTGTGTTGCCAGACAGTTAGGTTGATCCTACAACTTGGCTACTAAGAACAGTGCTGCACTGAGACAGATGGGCCGATATCTCTGTGGTATGCTGACCTGGATTCTCTAAGGATGCTCTCAGCAGAGGATCACGGGGTTCCACTGCTGGATTTCTGACAAACCACCATTCTCCTTTCCATGGTGGCTACACTGGTTTACATTCCCACCAGTAAGATAGAAGGGTGCCTTTTATTTTCTTTTACTTCTTAAAACTAACTAGTTCCAAAGAGTAATCGGGTCCTCTGTCTGCCAGGTCCTCCCTTTCGTCTTCCTCCCATCCCTCCCTCCTTGGCCTATACAAGTTCCAGTTCACCAAGTACAAGTACACAGTTCCCATGACAGTCAGACCTATGCACTCTTTGCAGCTGGTTATCTGGTTAAATGCTTTTAGCAAAAAAAATGAGTTATAGACTCGCTTTAATGAGGATTAGAAAAATATAATTATCAAGCGAAACCTGTTATTTTAGGTGTTTTCTTTTTCATTCACTTAACTAAAAAGTGAGTCAAGTTGTAAGGGAAGCTGGAAGGTCCAGGTGAGGTAGTTTTTTGACTGTGCTGAGAGCCCGGTCCCCATTACAGCAGCAGCACTGCGTGCTAGATGTAGCTAGATAACTAGACAAAGGGGTGCTGCTCTGCAGAGGGGATCCGTGCCCTCCTGTAGGAAGGAAGTTTGGTCGGATGTAACTGGACCAGTTCTCACTACAATGAGGTGTTATACAATACGGCCAGACCACATCTTCACTCCCTTCCGCGCATGTGACCAGCTGGAACTGGAGCCCTGGAAAGTGAGTGGGGAGGGAGCAATCCCACAAGAACATCTCCGTTATGTTAGTCATACCTTACAGTCACTAGAACTGTGTGCCAAATAAACTTCTCAGCCCCAGATAAACAGCCTAAGATGAGCTGCATACGGTTAAGACAAAAAAAAAAAAAAAAAAAAAGATACAGTGTAGCATGTCAATGTAGAGAAAAGTGGTTCTAGAGTGGCTTTGTTTTGGGGGTTTTTTTTTAACCATCTACTGCAGGATCACTACATGGATCCCTTCCATGAAGATCTCTAAAGTCCCAGACATGCAGGATATCCATCTACACTCCAAGCCACCGCAGGGTACCTCTCCTTCACATGTTTTTTTTTTTCACTAGCTCCCTCCAAAAGCCACAAATCTATTACTTGCCTCATAAACTCAGGATTCACCCACATTCCAGGCTCCTTTCTTGCCTGGTTATGCTGTTCTCACACCCCAAAGTTACAATCTAATAGACTGCACACAGTATTGTATCTAGCTCATACTGTCTCCCCACCCTTCCCCCATCCTTTTCTCTCTCCATCTCCTGAAATCCTAGCTACTCCTCAAGACCTAGTAAGCCCTCTCTCCAGATGCTCACCGGCATCTTTCTCTTCTCTGAACCCTGTTAGCCTCCATAATCCAGACTAACTGCTCTACTTGGCTCCTGACTGTATATTCCAACTTCTGATTCCCAGCGGCTCGCTCGTGAACAGCTAGGGCTTTGTTGGATTTTTTTTTTCTCCTATAGAAGGAGATGACTCAAAGGTAAGATCTTAAGATTGTATAGCATATAATAAACATATTTGGTACGATAATATATAGCCTATAGAATTCTAGCTGTAGCAACTTCCCGGGTTATAAAAGGATGACTCACAACCAGACTTCCACACATCCTTCCTTTCCTCCTCTTAAGAGAAGTCACTCATCTAAAAGACATCGGAGTCCTGATGTCTTGTGCCAAGCTCGAGGATGCTGGCACAAGAGGGATGTAAATGAAACAGGTGTTGTCAGTTAACAGCTGGCTGTCCGGTAAAGGGTGGGACTGGGTGAGCTGGAGGCACAACGCAGAGCTGTTATAACACAAGCAAAAAGGAACTGTCACAGAAGGGATCTGGAGGAAGAGAATCAGAAGGGGGCAAGCTGGGCACATTGGGGTGCCCCTGCACCCTCAGCTACGGTGGAGGCTCAGGCAGGAGGGTTGAAAATTCAAGCCAATCTGAGTTATGAGACCTAATCTCAGATTGAAGGGGCCAGGCAAGATATGTTGACTCTGGAAGGGGAGATGGAATTCTGTCAGACCTGAAGAGGTGGGGGTGGGACACATTCTAAACAATGTTACAGAAAGTCTGAAACATACATAATGGCTCAGGGTGTGAGCTCCCAGACGGAATCTGAAGCACAGGGTAAGGAGGAGGTTAGAAAGATGTGGAAACAACGGGGAAAGTCACGTCTTGAAGACTTTCTGGAGCCCACAGTCCACGCAGGACCCCTTCCACTGCATAAGTGGCATTAAAAGGAGAAGCAACTTCTCCTAGTTTTGCTTTGGGCTAGGTGAAAAAAGAAATAACAAAAGTAAAAGCTTTTTAGGATCCCAAGAAGGATGGGTTGGCCTGAAAAGCTAGTCCCTTTGGACAATAGTAGAGAAGAACAAAAGATCTAAAGAGGTGGAATAAAGAGATAAATTTAAAATATTTAAGTAGGAGAAATCAATAGGATTTTCTGGCCAGCTGGTTACACATTCTAACATCACATAAAAATAGTTTGAGGATTTACTACTTAGGGAAAAGTTTATTACATCCTTTAAAAAAAAAAAATCACTCGCATCATTTCATTCTTGTGTGACTGTGGCCAGAGTAAATTCAGACTTGACTAGACTCTGCTCTCACTACCACAAGAAACCTTTAGAGCCAAGACATCACACAGTTTTAAGGCTGAGTAACAAAGGCTTTGCTAAACTCCAAAATTTGTATATTATCCCAATAGCAAAAACCTAACCAGATTTTACTCTCAAGTCATGCATTCAGCATAAACAATCTTGTACCAAAGAATGCATCAGAGTCTAATCTACTCCAAATCTATGGGGGTACAGGGAATATAAGTCCTCAAATGCCCAGGAGTTATAAACATTCTAAAGTTTTGTACAGCATTCTCTTTTTCTTTTTCTTTTCTTTTCTTTTTTCACATAAAAATTTTCCCAAAGACGGTAGAAGATATTGAAATACCAAGAGAGGTGGCCTTTGTAAACTGCTGGTGTTCCCTTGGGAAATAATGAATAAAGTCCTTTGCCTCCAAGGGTACCATTCATCCCTTGCATTGACTTGATGAGAGCAGTCAGTACAGTTAGGTGCAAATCAAAACCATTGGAAGAGGAGAGCCAAAGAGGAAAGCGGGAGAAACAGGATGCTATTTATTAAAGCTTGTCACCTGATCACAATGAGGCACACATTTAACACAGGGCCTAAGGATGACAGGAAGCAGGTTTCCAACATGAACACAGTTCCTTTATCGAGAAGTCCAAGGCTCCAGTGTATGGAGAAGGGCAAAGGGCTCTCCTAACGATCAGGTGCTAAGTTCAGAAGTCTAGAGCTTGCTCATTATGAGCTTGATCATTAGAAGACCTCCAAAATGGAGGCGTGGAGCCAAAGGACTCATTACAGACAGAGGGATGCCATCTGACGGGCAGGGGACACAGCTGGCTCTGGCAGGCCATGATTAGAACCTGCGGGTCTCTAACCCACTCTCAGGTGTCCTACAATCTGAGAGCGTGAGGGACTGGCTCATACTGAAGGGCCCAGGACTCGATTCTGCAAAATGACAACCAATCAACTAATCGGGTGGTGTACCAGTCAAGTCTTCCCGCTTAATTAAGACTATTAAGTCATCATCAGACAAAACTAATCTACACGTTTGAGGATGTCAGTTTAGGTTTTTATTTTGCCTTTCTCTTCAGATTCCTTAGGGCTTTGTTGGCTTTCTTCCTTAAAGGCCTTACTTTAAAAACCGCAAGCATTGACCTAAAACTTGACACCTTTCTACTTTCTCATTTGCATGCAGTCTTTTACAGGCATGCTCAGTAGACACTGAAGACTAGATAGAAACGTTAACGTGCCATCTTGACGGATGGGAGACTCCCCACCAAAATCCTATCAGCATTCTACATGGAACATGGAGCATCAGCCACCTTCAGTATAGCCCAAGGGGAAAGCAAAAGAAATAAGAGGCTTGGCGTCCTATGAATGGGTGGTTCAAAGGCCAGAGAACAGAGAAGGCTCTAAGGGCTTGGCCCACGGAACGGTTAAAGCCCTCCAATCATTTCACAGTGGCCCAGGATCACGGCTGCAAACGTGCAGCTCTGGATATTACAGAGTTCCATTTTCGTGGGGAGTTGGACTCTCCTCTTTTAACAGTTAATGCCATCATTTCTATCCAGTGCTAGGAACATGAGGCAGAATGGTCCCACCACTATTTGTTGCCCCAACCTCCTTTCTTCTTAGAATGCTGTGCACATTTTATATTCAACTTGGTTTGAACAAAAGGCAAGATCCCCCACTCCTGCCCAGAAGGCACTGTGGGGAAATGAATATGGAGGAGAAACAGTGAGCTCTTCTGCAGACCTGTAAGGAAACTTTAGATTTGATAACCGAAAAGAAACACTGAAAGAAAGCCATGATCTTCACAACCAAAAGGTTCCGTTTTCTACGCAGCTGTCTCCTTGCAGGACCTGATCAGCACTCTGTGTGTCTGCTCTGACCTTGGAAGAGCCTAAATTTCTCTCCTGAAGGGAGCAGGGAAAAAAGAGGCCAAAGGTCAAGCCCACTGCTATAAATCACATTTGACACTGGTGACTACTTATTCCCCGCTAGAAACGGGGCTGCCTCACTAAAACTTATGAAGGCCTACACCTCTACTTGAAGCTCCTACTGTGTGCTAGATAGCTGCACTAAACCCAGGATAGCAATCAGCGTGTATTTCTTTTAAAAAATGCCCTAGAATTTTTCTCATTTCCCTGATGTTTTTTAAATTATTTCCCTTAACTGTCATACTTTCTGGAGGGATTCCTAAAAAGTCTCTCTAAGCTGAAGCTACTGTAGATTACTTAGCACATTTTTTTTGAAGAGGCTTATTGTGTCCTCTGAATCCAAATAATTTACCTACCTACAAAATTCTCCTTGACTGAAAATGGAGTGTGATAACAGGAAATGGTGAAGCCAATGACTGGACTAGCAGAGGGCCAAGGGCCAAGGGCCAAGGGCCTTCATGTCCCCAAGCCGCTTCATTTCCTAGTTCACCCTCTGAGACAGGAAACAAGAGGTTCGGCTTGCACCCAGGACAACCAACTGGATACAAGTACATCCCCTTCCCATTTTGTAGGAGGAACTTCCTCCAAAAGATTTCCATGGGTCTCAAATAGCTTCAGCTTCTAGCTCCTCCCACATGCTGGAAGGAGCCAAATTTGGGGAAGGAAATGATAAGATAGTAAGATAGTTGTCCTCTTGTGCAACCAGCACCTTAAAAAGTTACATAGGAGAAAGGGCCCGCTCTCCTCTCAATACTCAGATAGACACTAAGGCATGCTCAATGCCTTAGTACCCATTATTTCTTTCAATGAACCATGGACTGGCTGACATTTACAATAAAACAGTGAGTAACAGCTCTCCTTCCTAGACAAGGCCATGTTCTGTCCAACCCTGCATCCTCACGAGAATCTAACAAGACCCTGGTCTTAGGGGAGGCTCCACCAAACGCTCTCTCTCTTTGGGCTCCTCTGCTCTCAGCAGGAGGAACCTGCCATTGAACCACCAACTGGAAACAGATCATCCCAGGAAGACCACCTAACCACCTGCAGGTCGCACACACGGGGTAGAATGAGCGAATGGTGTAAAACTGGAAGCGTCTCCCCTCGTGCCCTCGGAGATGTCTCACGGCCCTGGGTAATCATGGACTTCTTCTACAAAGTCTGAAAATGTGATCACAAGGAAGGGAAGATGAGACGGATAAAAATAGACTCCCCAGGAGTGTGCCTGACATTATTAAAGAGTCTTGCAGGCTTGTGGGAGAGCGGATAGCCACCTGCCCTCCAACAGCTCTGCGTTTAGTGTCGATTCTGATTTCTGGGGTGGAGGTGGAGGGCAGGAAAGAGAGGCTTGCTGAGGATTCTGTGAAAGCATCCAAAACCCTAAGTGAGGGAAACCTGGGATTAGCTGAACACTCTTGTGTACGTAAGGCTTATGGGTATGGTGTTGAGGGTAGAGTTGGATCTAGGTGTACAGTCCATTAACTGACCATGAGCCTAAAGAATAGAGCAACCACAGCCTAGTTGTTAAATTACTTAAGCTCAAACTGTGGTTGTTACTTCCTTTCCAAATCTGGTTTGTCACGAGAGAAGAAAAAAGTCCAGGGAGTATGATTGCCAAAATAGCATGCAACATCCTTATGTTGCCTGATTTTGCAATAAAAGGGATAGTTGCTTTTATTGAGGCTTTTCTGGGAATGGAGACATGGTCACGGTACATTTTTAAAGTGTGAGATATTGACCTCAATTTAAAAGGATTTGCTGTTTTGGGAGAAAGTAAAGCTTGACTGTAAGTACCAACCACAAGCTTAAAACAATCTTCCCAGTTAAGACAGGGTTTAGGGTAATTTGGTATAGGGACTTGGTTTTAGAATAAAATCTCTGCGCTTCCTCTACATTGCGTTTAAAAGCAAATTCTTTCCAGAATGAAAACATTTTCACACCCTTATTTGTAAGGAACGCAGAATGCAAGGTTTGCAGGATTTCCCCCTTCAGCATCTCCAGCACAGTATCACAAGCCAGGAATGGGAGCTCATTGGAGGAGGCTCTGAACAGTCACCGCTTTTTCACAAGAAACCTATTCTGAAGCCTTCAGTCCTATGGCCATTGTGCTCGTCCTTCCCATCCGGCATGCAAAACACGACACAGCCTCCATTCCATCCACAGCACTGATGCAACCTAGGCTAAGTCCAACGCGCAACCGTGCGAGCGTTCCGTATGCAAACACACCACGACTCCCTTCTCAAGCATTCAATGAGCTCCCCAGCATAGCTCCTGCGTACAAATTGAACCAGCCTCAGAGGGACATGGGCAGAGCTTTCCCCGGCCTCGAATCTCCAGAACGGAGCAAAGAACCTGTTCCTTTTTTGAAGGGGGGGGGGGGCGTGTTTAAATACCCTCTAAGGTACTAGCCATAACGCAGGCAGGCACAGGCAAACCTGGTACTGCGAGCAACCCTGGACACAGGCTTGCCTTTCACAAAGCTCAAGGAAGGCTGCAGCCATCCTTTCTCCCGGCAGACCAGATGCTCGGCTCGATCCCCCTCCCCGATTTTACCTAACGAATAGCTCTCCAACCCCATATTGAGAGAGGGCCTGCTGTGGATCTTCCAGAGGTACAAAATGGTGGATGGGAGCTAATTTTTCCCTGCTCTCTCCATAACTCGACACATCCATCACCGCAGGTCTACCCCCGAACCCCCCCCCAACTGGCCGCGGCGCACCGATCACAGGCGGCGGCTGAACCGAGCTTACCAACCTGATGTCATGTAGCCCCTAGAAGCCTGGGGCGCGAAGGCCGCGGGGAAGCGCTTGTGCAGGCGGTAGTCCTTCTCGCTGCGGGATCTCATGCGGTCCGAGGCCCGGTCCGAGAAATCCGAGCTAGGCCAGGCTCGCCTCAAGGTTGTGCTCCGGGTCTTCTTCATGGTGGGGAAGGGCGACCCTGGTGCCCCGATAGTGGGGCCTCAGCGCCAGGGCGCAGCGCGCTGCTTCATCCGTCTACCGAGGCCACGACCCGGGAGGACTCTGCGCGCATTATTTTTCCCCCAACCCCTCTTCCCGTCGGTGTCTACACCGCCGGCGGCAGGTCCAGCCCTCCCCACGCCCCCCCACACCCCCACGGAGAAGGCTCGGATTTTACACTCGTCCCACAATGCATTCCACTTCATTTGCAACCCGCCGGGCTTCCAGCTTCCAGATTCCTGGGGGGGGAAGGCACGTTGGGAGGCTCGGCGGCCGGGAGGGGGCGGCCGGGGTGGGGGCGCCGAGACTTGCAGCGTGGAAGCAATGGGAGCGCAGACAATGGCCCGATTCAGCGCAGGAGTGCTTAGCCAACTGTGCGCCACAGCACAAAAGACCCAAACAAATGAGGAAGCCGAGGCCTCCGGGGGCCGACCCGGGATCGCACGCCCCGGCAGCTTGACCGGTGGGCGGCAGCCCCAACCGCACTAGGAGGCTTCAGCGCGAGGCGTGGGGATGACAGCGTCCGAGTCGCGTCCTCCCCGGACCTCCCAGCCGCGAGGCCCGCAGTCCCCGGCGCCCGCTGCCTCTGCCTCTCTCGCGCGCAGTCCCCGGGAGGCAGTCTTCATTCCAGAGGCTCGAACGGGGGGCGCGCGGGAGCACCGGGACCGCCGCTGCGACAACGCAGGAAGAGCCCCGTTGGGTGCTGGCGACCGCGGCGCGGCTTCAGGCTTCCTCCTTCCGAGGCTGGCGGGGGCGCGGGAGGGTGGGGGCGCGTGCCGACACGCGTGGGTCCCCCGCCGCAGGCATACTCCTACTCCCGGGCCGCGGCGGCTGCGGAGCCCGGCGATCGGCCCCCGCGCGGGGCCATCGCGGCTCGGGGACTAGCGCGTTGCGCTCTGGCACCGCCGGAAGCGGGACGGCTACCCAGTGTCATGCTAATCTCCGGGCTGCGCGGAGGCTCGGCGTGGATCCCCGCAGCAAAGCCCCAGCGGCGGCGGCGGCGGCGACGGCGGCGACGGCGGCGACGGCGGCGGCGGAGCGGGGCCTGGGCCCTGCGGATGACACCGCGCGGATCGTTCCACGTCTTTCCGATGGTCCCTCCCCCTCGCTCCGAGGGCTAGCCTTCGTGGGAACGCGCCGATCTGCTGCGGCGCCCGGCCTGGCCCACCTGCGCCCAGCCGGAGACACGGGGCGCCGCGAACGCGCGGGGACGCCAGGCCCACGCCGACTGCCACGCGCCAACGGCCTGCGCCCTCCGCGATCCTGAGTGGAAGTCACTCCCCAGTGGCCTGGCTGCGCTGGCGGGCCCGGGGCCTCTGCACCGCCGGGCCCTGCACAGCTGTTTATGGTCCAAGCACCAATCGCTGCAGGACAGCGGTGCGCGCGGAGGAGGGGGCGCGGGCCAGACGCGAGGTCACGCCGAGTTAAAGGCGCCCGGCCTGGCCGCCAGCCCCGCCACGCGCCGCCACTCCCATTCTTATCCGCCACTCTCACCTCCCCATTTGGGTTGCCAAAAATGCGTTTTGAGCTATAAACAGGGAGAATAAACCTGATTGCCTCTGGAGGTGATCTGTCATTTCCCGTTTGAGCTGGGTTTTTTTTTTGTTTTTTTTTTAATGCATCTGTGACAACGAGACGTTCCCAATCATTTTAAAGGTGGCATTCCACGCTGATGGGTGACAAGATGCAGAGCCAGCAATAGGAAGCCTTCCTGGAGACTTGTGCTCAGCAGTCGGAGGGCCCTAAAGGGTTAAGATTCGGGAAGCCCTGGCGACATCCAGGAGGCAGAAAGGCAATGAGATCTAGAAGAGAGGCCATCATCCATCTCCAGTATGCGTCTTGGTAATGCACAGCCAGAATAACCTCTCTGTAGATACCAAGGGGGCGGGGATAAAAAGCCACAAGTCACATATAAATCCTATAACTACGCCAAGCAATAGTAATTACTAACTACAAACCTATTAGCTAACGTTCAGCGACCTCCTTTTAAATTCAAGACAAGCCCTTAAAAGGTACCCTTTGCTAAAATGGCAAGGAACAGAAAGACGACTGGTTTAGAAGAATCAATGTGTAAAGAAAGGTCCATAGAGGTGACTTTTGATAATGTTTTCACGAATAGGAGCTATTCACATTCAGGTATCTCAAATCAACAAAACAACAATTCTCATGAAGCTAAAATGGTCACACAAAATTTTGCAGTAATTATGACTTAAGAGTGATTGTGATCATGTGGCAACTTTGATATTCATTCACTGGGCAGATTAAGTAGGCAAAATACCAAATATGGTCCCATGCAATGAATGGGTCTAGAAAAAAAAGAAAAGAAATGCAGAAAGATGAGTTAAAGCCCAAAGATGTGCCACATTTTATGAAGATGCATTAGCCTCTATGCGGCATGCCAAGAACTGGGGCCTGTAGCTTGAAGAGCCCCTCAAAGATGCCGGAGTTGTGTCCATAGGAACAGTGCAAAGGTCCTGAAGTCGAAGAAAAGAGTCTTGGTTTCTGTTGGAAGAAATGCAAGAAGGCCAGTGTGGCTGGAGGCAGAGCTGAGGGAGAAAGCCGTGGGCGATGAGGTCAGAGAGTGAGGGAGAGTAGGTCATGCAGGGACTTGTTGGCCATGTTCAAGGTTTTAGTTTCTACTCTTGATGGACTGGGGGGGCCACAGAAGGGCTCAAAGCAAATATCCAGCCATAATTTTATAATTTCTGTATAGAAGGTGTAATATAAGGCAGAGGCTGGTTGGTAATTACATGTAATATTTTTTTAAAAAAAGAAAGTGATCATGTTCACACTGTGAAAGGATGAGTGGGCCGGTGTATGTTTGAAGAGAAGAGCTACTTCTGGTCCCAGTCACCTGTTCTAACAGACCCCGCAGGGAAGTGAGAGCATCCAGCGGCCAAGCAGCCAAACCAGACACATAAGAAACAGGCAGTAAATGTGCCAGGGCTCTCAGAACCCAGGTGATGCATGAAGCAGGTATGGTAGCCGCCGCCACCCACCAACCCCCACCCCTGTCAGTAACTGACTCATCCACATCAGCTGACAATGTGCAATGGTCGTCCCAAGAGAACGGATGAGTACAGCCACTGTGAAAGCCTGGTTTAGCACATCCATCCATCTGTGCTATGGGAAAGACTGTGACCCCTGGGTCCCTAGCCACAACTCCTAGTAAGTAGCCAAGCCCTCCTAAAGCAATAGTGTATCCTAGTTATGAACTAGCCACAAGTCAGCCCAGTGCTGAGAACCCCAGTATTCGATCTGGGAAGTTCACAGCTAAAAGTTAATTGCTGGGGAAACAGTTCGGTCACAAGAATGGGTAGCTGAGTTATACAACCACAACCCACGTAAAAATAGGCCAGGTGCACGCTTGTAAACCCAGCACTGGAGGTGCAGAGACTGGAGGATCCCTGTGGCTCCCCAGTCAGCCAGTCTGTAATCATCAGAGATCTCCAGACACAGAGATTGTGTCGGATCAGATTCAGGTCAGACCAGAGACAGTCTCAAAAAAAAAAAAAAAAAAAAAGACAGCACCTGAGGAACAATACCTAAAATGAACCTCTGGCCTCCACCCACATATACACATTGCGCATGTACTTCTAACCCCACCCACACAAACACACAATACACAAATCCATATACACATGTACACACAGACATACAGACATACACAGATACATATACATAAACACGCTGGATACCCACATATGAAACAATGGCTAAGCGAGTCCATTTTCTAAAATTAAAGTTTTTAAATCGAGCTTAAGAAGCATTTGCAAATCTAGTTTTATGTATGAGATCATAAATACTAATGAGATTTGTTTTGTGACTTGACTTCGATTGTGTCATTGTTTTTAGACTTATTAAGATGGACAGTTGTGAGAAGTTTGACTGAGATTCTCCTTTAAAATTTAAATCACTTAAAATTGTCAGACCTGTCACCATTGAGTGAATTTAAGAAGCACGGAAGTGTCCCCAGACAGCAGGGACATCTTGTTCTAGTCATTGTTGCTCAGGTTCTAACCAAGCGACTAGGAAAGGCTATCGGACACTTGGGAAGATTTGAGCACAAGTCTTTCCCAGGCAGATATGCCAACTGTTTTTAAATTTTTGAATATACCAAATATACAATATTAAAAATAAAAGGAAAAACTTAAATACATTTTCTGATTTTATATCAAAAACACTATCCACAGAAGAGAAAATGCCTTCTATGGAATGGGAGAAAAATGCAAGCCATAAAGCTAATAAGGGATTAATATCCCTGTACTGGCTGGTTTTGTGTGCCAACTTGACACAGGCTAGAGTTATCACAGAGAAGGGAGCTTCAGTTGGGGAAGTGCTTCCATGAGACCCAGCTGTGGGGTATTTTCTCAATTAGTGATCAAGGGGGTAGAACCCCTTGTGGGTGGTGCCATCCCTGGGCTGGAAGTCTTGGGTTCTATAAGAGAGCAGGCTGAGCAAGCCAGGGGAAGCAAGCCAGTAAAGAACATCTCTCCATGGCCTCTGCATCAGCACCTGCTTCCTGACCTGCTTGAGTTCCAGTCCTGACTTCTTCTGGTGATCAACAGCAATGTGGAAGTAAACTAAATAAACCCTTTCCTCCCCAACTTGCTTCTTGGTCATGATGTTTGTGCAGGAATAGAAACCCTGACTAAGACAATCCCCAATACAGAGAGAATTGTTAAAACTCAAAGCAACAACAACAACAACAACAACAACAACAACAACACACACACACACATCAAATAACCTAATCCAAAAGCTTACAGTAGACACACAGATATTCAATAAGAATAAGCACATAAGGGCTGGAGAGATGGCTTACTGTCAAACACTAAACTCACAAACAAAAAGATAACTATAATCACATAAAAATCCTCAACATCACTAATCATCAGAAAAATCCACGTATTTATCAAAATACTTATCAGAAGTATTATAAGGTGCCACTTATAACCTTTAGGAAGCCATTATCAAAAAGAGGCGGGGAAAGAAGAAAGCCCTCCAGTATGTAAAGACATTAGTGTGTAGACATTAGAGCCCCTATGTGCGGTAGGCAAGATTGAATAAACAGCATGTCAATACTTCAAAAAGTTAAAAACGGGATTGAATATGATCCAGTAATTCCACATCTGAATATGCTACCAAGTGAACTGAATGCAAAGTATGAGCGAGACATTTGCAAGCAATGTTCAAGCAGATTTACTCATCAAGGTCACATTGTGAAAGCAACTGGTTTTCCATCCGTGTATAAACAAAATGTAGCTAATCCACACGGTGGAATATTACTCAGCCTCCAAAAGGAAGCTACTCCCCTTGGTTGCTGCCCACAATCTGAAGGTGAGACCCTGTTGCTGAAGACACAGTCTACCTCAGACATAGGACTAGAATCCTCCTCCCTGAGGATTAGCTTTCATAGCACCTGAAGGTGCCATGCAAGCCACCCATGCTACAACCCAGACGAATCTTGAGGACACCATGCTAAAAGCTATGTCAGTCGCCACGAGACAAATACAGTCTCCCACTTACATGAAGTAGAACAACCAAAATCCCAAGAGTGGATAGAAGAAGAGTAGCTTCTGGAGCTGAGGGGGCAGTGCTAGGGAGCTACTGGTTAATGGACAGAGGAAGATGCTCATGGAAATGGAAAGTGGTAATGAGTACTAACGTTCTGATGTACTCCATCTTGCCGGGCAGCTTACAATAGCTAAGATGGAACTTTTATATTATGTGTATCTAGCACCATAATTGTAATTTTATAATATTAAAGATGCTTGAAAAAGCCATAGGGAGTCATATAAGTTTATGCCTATCTAACATCACATATAATATGTAGAAGTGTATGTGGTTATGTAGTGCGTGTGTGTATGCTCGCACATGTGCTCATATGTTTAAGGAAGGTACCCAACTAGGAGTGACAATGCTCTCCCCAAGAGCCGTAGTATATCTAACAAGAATCCCCAGTGCCAGGCATGAGAAATCTCCCTTTGAGTTGTTGGTAAGGAGAATTCAAAGGACTACCAAAACAATCCAGACTATTGCTATTGCCCTTGGTTGCTGCCCAGAATTTGAAGGTGAGACCCTGCTGCTGAAGACACAATATACTTCAGACATAGGACTAGAATCCTCCACCCTGAGGACTAGATTTCATAGCACCTGAAGATGCCATGCAAGCCACCAGAGGATGAAGGTAATCAATACTACCACCCAGCAATGCACCTACAAGCAACGACAATACCCAGAATAAACAGATATCCACAAAGGCGCTATAATGGCAGCTACAGCTGGGAGGTAACCGACAGCTGTCTAATTGGATTTAAGGCTTACACGGTGGGATGGAAATCATGCCTGGTACTGCAAACCTAGTCAGATTCTCATGACAGGTGAGGCCACAGAACCTGGAGAAAAACATACGACAGCCACGGCCCTAGACCAGTGTAACCTCTAACTGCATTCTAAACAGTTATCTTTATGCCCACAGGAGTATGGAAAATGGCATCCTTTAGCAAAGAAACCTGTCATGGCTGCAGATGGGGCCATTACAGAAGAGCACACCTGGTCAAAATGCAGAGAACAAGCATCCGATCGTAGGGTGCACAGCCCCAGTAGAGACTATCTCAGGGGAGAAGAGGACCAGGACCTCTCCTGAAAGATTTACGTCTTCTGTATATGAAAGGAAAGCTTCGCTCGTGGAATCTTAACAACAGCACTGTCCAAACAAGAGCTGAATAATGACAACACCCCTGACATCATCCCAACACGGATGGCAGAAGTCTCACAAAACCCCACCCCCAAAGGAAGAGCCATAGATAGTATCCGATGAGAGAGGAAGAGAATCAGTCTTCCCCAGGGGGGAACTCCCCAATTAGCTATCCAATGCCAAACACCAAGTGGTCAGCCCCCAAACATGTACACACAAGCAGCTCTAACAGTCTCAGCAGATTGTATTTATGTTTACTAACTTATATAAATAGATGTAATGATAAAAATTAACAAAAAGGATGCCAGAAATTTGAGAGGGGAAGACACAGAAAGTACTGGAGGGAAAGGGGCATCATAAGAAATGTAGTAAATTTAATAATAATAATCCTTTTTAATTAAATATACCAAATTTGAAGGTACAAATCAAGTTAAGAAAGTGTTTTTACCTATGCCCCTATGTGGGCCTAACTATTCAATAAAGGAAACTTATATTTCAATTTAATTTGATCACTTACCCCCATTCCATTTCTCTTTCAATGTCATTACAAATGTATTAACCAAATGCTACACTGAAAAGCCAGAAAGCACTAGCCATCTTCGAGAAGCAGGCAGTGCAACAGACTCATAAAAAACCAAAACCAGCTTTTACTTAACTTTGATACACTGTTACTTACTACACCACTATTTTTAAAAACTGAATTAAGTCCGAATTTTTGTTATTAGATTTCCTTTTTTTTTTTTTTTTCCAATGGCCCAAATCAAACTTTTCTCGACACTTGGTCAAACTCTACTTGAAAATTTGCATATGGAGCCACACATGACCTTTGCAGGTCCCATCAGGTTCTTGTCAAGACTTCAGACAGATAAAAAGAGAAGGGCGCTTTGCCCTATAAATGACCTCTGACCTGAAGAGGAAGCAGTTCACTGTATGTGCCAAGGCTTCATTTCTGGTCAAGCTCTTGCCTTCTTTAGGAATTGTAGATGTGCAACTGTTTGGGATGCAAGATGAAGCCTCTACATGGGCTATGTGATGTGTCTTAGTTAGGGTTTCCATTGTGAAGAGACACCATGACCACAGCGATTCCTATAGGGGAAACCATTTAATTGGGGCTGCCTTATAGTTTCAGAGGTTTAGTCCATTATCATCATGGCAGAAAGCTTGGCATAGCACAGGCAGGCACAGCACAGGAGCTGAGAGTTCTATATCTTGATTGCAGGCAGCAAAAGGAGACTGTGTGTCACACTGGGTGTCGCTTGAGCATATGAGACCTCAAAACCTGCCCACACAGTGATACACTTCCTCCAACAAGGCAGCACCTATTCAACAAAGACACACCTCCTAACAGTGCCACTCCCTATGGGCCAAGCATTCAAAATATGAGTCTATGGGGGTCATTCCTATTCAAACCACCACATGATGGGAGAAGAAAGTCGACCCACCACAGCTTCAGAGAAGACATCGATTTCCATGTATCAGCATAGAAAATGACAGAACAGAGAGAGCTAGCAAACAAGGTGGCATCTATGATGCCATGTAGCAGCTCCACACTGAGCTGGATAAACTTCACAACAAGGATCCAGCATTTGAGCAAACTTATAACAAGATGAGCCCCAACATAGGGCACAGAAGCCTAGTCAGGAGTCAACCCAGAGACTATATCCATTCAAAGACCACTCAAAGGCTTTCAAAACCCTAGGCAGTGGTGGTACACACCTTTAATCCCAGCACTTGGGAGGCAGAGGCAGGCAGATTTCTGAGATCGAGGCCAGCGTGGTCTACAGAGTGAGTTCCAGGACAGCCAAGGCTACACAGAGAAACCCTGTCTCGAAAAACAAAAACAAAAACAAAAAACAAAACAAAAAAAAGGCTTTGAAAACATCATGTGGATCTCAATTTATGAGTGAGAAAAGCTCATCCCAAATTCCCCACTGCTGGGTTATCTCCAGGACCCCTGTAGTAGATTCTTGAGCACTGGGTTCACTGAGCTGGCCAACTGGTAAGCCAGTCTCCAGCCCTTTGAATCTGGCATCTTCCTCTTCAGAGAGTGGCCAAGTGTGCCAAAGGCTGAATGAGGACTTCGGGAAGTCTGTGTATGGTCACAGATAGATTCTTTGCCCAGTTTGGGGGGAAGGCCTGGGAACTCCTGAAAGATTAAATGTTGCTTTTCTGTATTAAAATTACCAAATAAAAGAAGAAGATAAGGTGGAGAGACAGGGAACTGTGATCAGCTGGTGTCACCGAGGTGCACTATCCACGTTGCCGGCTTGCCTTCTGAGGCTTCCTTTTGATGAGAGCCCACATCCATTTGTTCTTCAGTCAGGATGGAGCTCACTGTTTGGAGAAATGAAGGAGGGTTTGTCACTTTGGGAAAGAGAGGCTAGCCTGCCATCGCTTCCTAGCTTCTAAAACACAGGAAGCCCCTGTTCTACAATAGTGTGCCTTCTCATGCAAAAGCCTTCAACTGGTTGGAGGTAGACTGAGTATCTCCTAAAGGAGAGGGGTTAAGCGGACATGTGTTCAAAAGACACAACCCAGCCAGCTGGCTACAGACAAGAGTAGGGGATGCTGGGATGGTGTAACCTGTCAAAAAGGCTGCCAAGTATATAAACTTCCTCAAAAAATGATGGACTTTACAAATAAAGGAAATGTCCTGTAGTATCTGCCACAAAAGCCATACCTCCAAACTGCTGTCGGAGGCAGAACCACTGAGCCAGTCTAGGGAGGACAGCCTAGAGGACAAGATGGCCTGACTGAGGAGACAGATTTAAGTTTGAACTTGAATTCTAGAAGAAAAGGGGTAAGGAGGGGAGACAGGAAGCATTATCAAGACAGAATTTTGCAAGTGTTGGTGGGAAAGGAAGGGGGACAGACAGAGGCCATGGGGTGAGGGAGAGGCATCACCAGTCTTCATGGATTCCTGTCTTCACACACACACACACACACACACACAGAGAGAGAGAGAGAGAG
>JADRCD010222607.1:0-11658 GCA_019843815.1 Montemys delectorum | reverse complement strand
ATTGTGTAAATTAACCACAATTTCTGTGTCCATTCTTCTGTTATGGGACATCTGGGTTGTTTACAGCTTTTGGTTATCATAAATAAGGCCACTATAAATACAGTGTAGCATGTGACTCTGGCAGGATGGAGTATCTTTTGGGTATATGCCCAAGAGTGGTATAACTGGATCTTCAGGTAGATCATTTCCAATTTTCTGAGGAGCCTCTTTCTCTTTAGACTGAGGTGTATTCTCTAGTATATTCTACAAATCTGGATTGATTGAAATAAATAATTTAAATCTGTTTTTATCATGATGCATTTTTATTTCTCAGCCAAGTGCTCCTGATAGTTTTTCTGAGTGTATAGTCTGGGCTGGCACCTGTGGTCTTTCAGAACATGCAGAACATCAGTCCAAGTCCTGTGGTTTTCAAAGTCTCCATTGAAAAGCAAGTGTTATCTGCATGGGCCTGCCTTTATATGTAATTTACTTCTTTAGTCTTGCATCTTTCAGTATTCTTTATTTTCTATATTTAGTGATTTTATGGTATATCACAAAAATATTTTTCTGGTCCAATCTCTTTCGTGTTTTGTATGTTTCTTGAAACCCAATAGATATCTATTCCCTTGGTCTTGGATAATTTTCTTCTATGATTTTGTAGAAAATACTCTTGCAACTTCCATTGGAGTTTCTTATTATTCTCCCATTCATGACTTTGGACTTTTCATAGTTTCCTTATCTCTCACCTTGCAAAAAACTCAATTCCAATAAATCAAGGACCTCAACATAAGACCTAATAACCTGAATCTGATAGAATTGGAAGTAAAGAATACTCTCTAACTTATCATTACGTGAAATGACTTTTTGAATAAGACTCTGATGACACATGCATCGAGGCCAACAATTGATAAATGAACCCCATGAAACTGAAAAGCTTTTGTAAGCAAAGGACACGATTGCCCAGGTGAAAGGGAAGCCTACAGAATGGGGAAAAGTCTTTTCTAAATATATGTTTGATGGAAAGTCAACATCTGGAATATTCAAAGAACTCAAAAAAAAATATGTACCAAGGAAACAAATAACCCAATTAAACAAATGTGACATGGAACTAAACAAAGAGTTCTCAAATGATGAAAAACAAAAGTCTGAGAAAACTATTTAAAAATGCTCAAAACCCTTAGGCATCAGAAAAAAATGCAAATAAAACTACTTTGAGACTTCGTCCTGTAGCAGTCATAATTGGCAAGATAAAAAAATAAACAAACGAAAGCACATGCTGCTGAGGATGCAGGGAAAGAGGAATGTTAATCCACTGCTGGTGGAAGCGCAAACCAGTACAACCACTAAGAGAATGAGCTGGAAACAGATGTACCCCAAGGACAATCTGTACTGCGCTCGCTCACCTAGGGGCTGCACATTCTATTATAGAGATGCCTGCCCATGGATGCTTATTGATCCTATATTTTTATTGCTAGGAAAGAAAGCCAATCTAGATAGCTATCAACTGATGAATGGATAATGAAAATACGGTACATTTACAAAGTGGAATATTACTCACCAGTTAAGGAAAAAAAAATGAAACTTGCAAGAAAATGCTCCAAGAGTAAGTATTACTGCAGATACCTGTGTGTACAGGTCAAGTCTCTGAATATTCTCAGATATTATTGTCCTGACTTCAGAGTCCTGCTGATCTGCCTTCCAGATGCCTGCCCCAGCAAGACAGGGAAGATAAGGAGAGTGCATTAAAAAATTGTACACAGAAAAACTGGGTTCTTAGAACACAAAGAAACATGAAACTGGAAACAAGGGCCTGGATTGTCAACTTCAGCTTGTCTTCAAACTGCCTTCTGCTAAACTTCCAGGAAAAATACGTACCTCATTGGGCATAAATATAAACTATTATTTAAACAGCAGAAGAAAAATCTTTATTGATGTTTCTACAGTGCCCATGTATGTTTCTTGAAGGAGCCCAAGTGGCCTTGAACCTCAATGTCTACAGCTATTGCCCTCCAAAAATCCAGCTTCTTAAGATAACTTAAGTCTGGAGGGGATGTTAGAACAAAGCAAAACAAAGCAACACTGGAAGAATGCTGCAAAGGCATGCTTGTAACCGCTGCTTTTTTTTTTCTTTCTTTTTTACTTACAGTATTCTCCCACTAACTTGCTCTCAGCAAAATCTCCTCTCTTCAGGCTGTGGGGTAAATTCAAAGTGAGTAGCAGAAATGACAACTTATCTTTATTTCAACATGGAAATGTGGTTTCTCCAGATTTTTCTAATGTTCAAAAGACTCATTCCTGATCAAGGTCATTAGTCTAAGTAATGGGGTCTCCTCTCTCTCTCTCTCTCTCTCTCTCTCTCTCTCTCTCTCTCTCTCTCTCTGTCTCTCTCTCTCTCTCTCTATCTCTCTCCCTCTCTCTCTTTCTCTCTCTCTGTCTCATACACATACACACACATCACTGATATAACTTAAATATTAATACAAAAAGAATATTTGACATGAAACTTTTCTTTCTGGACATGGTGGCTGGTTAAACATAGACGCCAGGCCACTGTCTTGTTTGTGGACTAGCTAGCAGTGTGAGAGACTCTCCACAACCAAGAGCATGTCAGAGTGGGTGAATCATTCTCAAGGCTGATTTCCAAGACCACAATCAATCAGAACACCAACCCAGACAAGACATCAAGAGCACACCACACCACAGGAAAACCTCACATGTGCTTTCCTCTCTGGCATGCTGAGGAGAGAGTCAGGCCACAAGAGACAAAGCTTTCATGGCTGGCATATGGCTTCATTACAACTCTTTGTAACATTCCTATAAGGAAAGGGAAAAAACTGTGGCCATAACATGAAGCTTTCAGAAGTGGTGGGTTATTGACTGTGACACTGGACATTTATGAATAATCATCTATTTTTAGTATTTCTTTACTGTTGATATTAGTAAGGTTCAGTGTGATATTTCACAGCATACATTGACCAAACAGCTTCCCATTATTCACCTTAAACTGTTTTCCTTACCTTTAATAATCATCATTTACATTCAGATTTTTTTAAATTTTCAAATATGAAAGAGAATATGTGGTATGTGTCATCTGTGTCTAGCTTAACATCATACCCTCTCATTATGTCCACTTATCTTCAAATATCAGAGTTTCATTATGGGGTGTTGAATAATGTTTCAGGATATAAATGCTACACGTTTTTTATTTACCTGTGCTGTGAAATTAAAAAAAAAAATGTTTCTGGACTTGGATAATATCTAAGCAAGTACGGATATCTCTTCAGTGTCATGTAGTAAACATGTTTGTATTTAAAATATTTTCTTATATTTGAGAAAGAAGTCTGAGATGACTTTGGGACTTCTTGGCTGTCAGGAGGGCATTTCCACTAAAGCACAGTGCAGGTGTAGTCACTGAGCCAGTGACTTGAGATCTGCTCTTGAGTTGGCCAGGGGTCAGGAAGTATTCACATTAATTTCTCACTCCTGTCAAGGGCTTAGGTCTAGTGCCATGGCCATGCCAGATGCCTTAATTAGAGAGGTCACATTTGGTTAGAACTGACCTAAATGCCTTACATGGGCATGGGTACTCTCTGCATTCCCTAGAGCCTCCTGATTCTTCAGGATAGCTCTTAATCACTCTCCATTGCTAAGGGCATAGCTAGCAAGGGGGAATGAGAACGAATCCTCCGATATAATTAACAACTTTCCTACAGCATGTCTTGGGATCTCAGTACATGGAAAAATGTTATTTTGTGAAGTAAAATGGAACACTTTTATTAGTAGCTTTTAGCTTCTTCAGTCTTTTTAGCTTTTAGGTTTCAGTATTTACTTAGTACTTTAAAAACGTCATTTGTGGTTCCTGGAAACCAAAAAAAAAAAAAAAAGGTTTCTATGAACAAGAAACAATGTAAACATTTTGCTATACTGTATTGAGTTTTTCTTTTTCCATATTCCCTTCCCTGAATGAAGTAACTGAAGTTTTAAGGAAAACATAGTGACTGTGGGAATGTCCTCTACTTAGTATATGCTGGCACACACCTCTTTGGAATTGGAGCCTAGTCAGTTTTTAATGTTGCTCAGTAATTAATCTAACAGCTCAGTGCCTTCTATTTTTATTTCTAGCTAATATAGAAAAGTAAAACAAGAATTTCCATTTATCAGTCAAAACTATCTTCAATTTCTAAGAATGGCAGACTTGGCACTCACTGTTAATTTGCCAGATCATAGGAAAGTGATGAAATAGACAGTGGGAACATATAATCAAATTGTAAGTGAATTTGCTTCTAATATTTAACTCCATTGTGTATGACCTACTGGCCTTTGTGTTCAGAGCAACTAGCCCCTTGTTTAAATATCAAGAACAGGCCCAATGAAGTCTTATACTCTATTATTTTTATGTTTTGTGTCCAGTCTCAGATGACCATATTGGCAAGAGTAGTCATGGAGATCAGGTGGCAATTATATTTATGAGTTAAATAAGTTAAAAACTGATTCTAACCTTCACTTTGAATTCTTATTCTGATTATGTCTTCTCTGAAGCATTACATTTTTGTTTTGTTTTGTTTTGTTTTGAGTAAACATATTTATTTACCCCTGTTTTTAAAATTAGTATTCTGCTTAACAGGTGAAGTTTGTTCAGAAAAAAATATAAAATTGAGCAGTGGACCAAGGTGGAGAAGCACACTGCCTCAGCACTGGAGCTGCAATTTAAAGAAACACTCTGACTTTAGAAATTGGGTTGTATCCGGTTACAGATGGTTGTGAGCCACCATGTAGTTGCTGGGAATGAAATTCAGGACCTCTGGAAGTGCAGTCAGTGCTCCTATCCATGAAGCAGAAGCAGATGGAGACAGGAAACCAGGAGGCAAGGGGGGATGGGGAGGGGAATAGGTGATTCGGGATCAGGTGTGGGGAAGGACAAGAAAGATGGCTAGATAAGCATGAAAATGAATGGAAATCTGCAACTGATGGGGCTAGGGAGGTGAGGGATTCTCCAGGATGAGACAGAGACCTGGGATAAGTTAAGTGCCCAAGAATCAATGGTAGCTCACTACCCTGGGGTTATGGAACCTGAAGCGGTCACCTCCTCTAGCCAGACAGGAACCCCAGTGGAATACTAGAGACACCAATCCACCCAACCCAACTTTCAACCCAAAATTTATCCTGTCTACAAGTAAGGCAGGCATGAGGGAGGGAAGAGAGACTAGGGGAATCAGTAACAACTTGAGCCCCACCCCATGGTAATCCAGTAATCCCTAATACTGTTAGTGATAATCTGTGACGCTTGCAGACAGGAGCATGTTGTCCTCTGAGAGGCCCCACCCAGCAGCTGCCTCAAACGGATACAGACACCCACAGCCAAACAGTAGGTGGAGCTTGAGGACTCTTTTAAGGAAGAATAGGAGGAAGGATTTGGGGCCAGAAGGGGATAGGAACTCCACAGGAAGACAGAGTGAACTAACCTGGACCCCGGGGGTCTATCAGAGTCTGAACCATCAACCAAAGAACATACAGGGCTGGACCTAGGCCTCCCTGCTCATGTAGTAGATGTGCAGCTTGGATCTTCATGTAGGTCCTCAACAACTGGAGCAGAGGCTATCCCAATAGTTGTTGCCTGTATGTAAGATATGTTCGATTAGCTGGGCTGCCTTGTCAGGCCTCAGTGGAAGAGGAAGTGTCTAGCTTCACAGAGACTTGAAGTGCAAGGGTGGAGGGATGATGGGGGGGGGGGGAGGCATCCACTCAAAGAAGAAGGGGGGGGAGGGGGTTGGAGGAAGGATTGTGGGAGGTTGTAACTGGGAGTAGAATGTAAAGTGAATAAGTAAAAAATTAATAAAATTAAATTAAAAAAATTGAGTTGTAAATAGTTACAATGTTATATATGGGATAGTATTTTTTTTATAAGATCCTCACATTGATTGGATGATGAGGAGTTATCCATGTATTTCAGTGGTCTGTAAATAAAAAGCCTATCTTTTTTACTTTGCAGGCTCTGTATTTCACTATACAGACATGCCATATACACATGTCCATCTACGAGGTACACAGCTTTAATCATTCCTGTGTTCAATGACTTTATATTATTCAAGGACAAGGAACAGAACAGAGACCCACGAGGAAAAGATTAATACTTCTTTCTTATAGATAAAATAATGACTTCAGTAGAGAAGAAGTGCCCTGGTGTGTATAAATTTAAGATCATGATATATTTTAATAAAGACAGTGCTCAGTTCTGATATTACAGAGCATGCATGCTGGTATGTGTTGGCTGCAGGTTGCTGGACCTATCTTCACCTTCACTGTCGCTGCCTAACTTCTCCTTCCACGGAGCTAAGGAGACAGACAGACGGCATCTTCATTTTCAGCACCGTGTAAAGTCCATGCAACTCAATCTATAGTTAATGAGATAAATGAGCGACTCTTTCATTTGCTGGTAAAACAAGACCAGAGCAGCCTGAATTAAGATTTGACTTCATCCACTAGTTGTTTTAAAACAGTATCAACCCTGAGGAATGCATCTGAGTGGCAAAATGCCTGTTTTGCATGTGTATAGCTGTGGCTTCTGTTTCTAGCACTTCAAAAGAAAACCAAAAGAAAGAAACCAACCATGACTACTTCAAGCAGCCAACAGAAATTTGTTCAGGGCAAGTAAATATGTAGGCACTCTCTTATCAAAGACCAACCTTTTAGGAAATGGAAGAGGGAAAGGAGTAGGAGAGAGAGTGCCTACATATTTACTTGCCCTGAACAAATTTCTGTAGAGAGAGAGAGAGAGAGAAGGGGGTAGAGAAGGAGTGGAGGAAGTAAGACTGAGTAAGTGAGGTCACAGTGTAGACTGTCTTGGGAAATTAAGCTAAGCTGTTTCATTTGTCATGGGCAGAAGCAGCTAAGGAAGCCAGGATCCCTCCAGGAGCATAGTCTTCCTTGGTCCAGCCAAGACCCATTTGCAACAGGCTGGTCTGTAACTATAGAGCTTTTCCTAGCTTGTAAAATCCCAAGAGTTGAGTTTTAGACTAACATTTTCTTCTAATTCTTTTCATTGACTTGTTTGCTGCAGAGAGTCAATAACAGAAAGACCCTTCCCCTTCTAACTTAAAAACCCAACCCACAATGCAGAGTTCGCAATCACTGCTGTCTTCTCTTTGCATTATCTTCTCTTGATGCGACACCATCATTTTCAGAATATAGTTCCTGGACTCACTATGTCAGACTCATCTGGGAACTGATTAGAACAGCTTTCCACGAGCCCTCTCATCAGACCGTCTGCAGGGAAAAACAGCAGAGGCTCCTCACAGATCTTGTAAATTTGGGTGCCTGCCTATGTCCCTGGGCCAGCAGAGCAACCCTGCCACTGCCACAGATTTCAGGATGCATTCTGGCTACCCTGAACTCCCCCTTGCACTCCCTTTGGAGAGGAGATGCTTCATCTCCCTAGACTCCAATACTGAGGTAGTTCCTCCTGCCCTTTTGCTTTTGTCTTCAGAACAGAGAAGGCACAAAGGTTCTCTAGTCTCCTTGGGCTAAGGCAAGCTCAGAGCATAATCTAGAAGGCGGGGAATGGGAGACATCACTTACTAGCTTCAGGTGAGCCCAGCTATGTGTGCCAGTAAGAGCATGAGCAGGCAGGTTGGGCACATAATGGTTGCTGACCAGGAAACAGAGTGCCAGCTGGAACTGGGGGAGGGGGGGGGGGGGGGAGCATAGATAATCTTCAAAGAGCCTCATCTATTTGCCTAGATCGACTAACCAAGCCTTATCTCTCAAAGGTTCTAGAATCTCCCTAAGCAACACTACACGCTAGTAGTTTAACTAAATGATCCTGTGTGGGACATTCAGCTTTAAACTCTCTCTCTCTCTCTCTCTCTCTCTCTCTCTCTCACACACACACACACACACACACACACACACACACACACACTGACACATTTGACATATTATGCTGGTTAGTTTTACGCCAACTTGTCTTAAGCCAGAATCATTACAGAAGAGGGGGTTTCAATTGAGACACCTCCATAAGACTTGGCTTGCAAGGAATCTTGTAGTGCATTTTTATAATTTGTAAGTGATATAGGAGGACTTGGTCCAAGGTGGGCATTCCCACACCTGGACAGGTACTCCTGGGATCTAAAAGAAAGCAGGAGCAAGGTAGGAGAAGAAAGACAGTAAGCAGCATGGCTCCATGGCCTCTGCATCAATTCCTACCTCTGGATTCCTGCCCTGCTTGAGTTTCTATCCTGACTTTTCTCAGTAATAGAATGTTACCTGGAATATAAATCATGAGATGGTGAGTGTGAGGTACCCTGTTGTCTTAGTCAGGGTTTCGATTTCTGCACAAACATTGTGACCAAGAAGCAAGTTGGGGAGGAAAGGGTTTATTCAGCTTACACTTCCACATTGCTGTTCATCACCAAAGGAAGTCAGGACTGGAACTCAGGCAGGTCAGGAAGCAGGAGCTGACGCAGAGGCCATGGAGGGATGTTAATTACTGGCTTCCCTGGCTTGCTCAGCTTACTCTCTTATAGAACCCAAGACTATGTGCCCAGGGATGGTACCACTCACAATGGGCCCCCCTCCTCTGATCACTATTTGAAAAAATGCCTTACAGCTGGATCTCATGGAGGCATTTTCTCACTTGAAGCTCCTTTCTCTGTGATAACTCCAGCCTGTGTCAAGTTGACACACAAAACCAGACAGTACACCTGTCTTAGTTAGGATTTCCATTGCTATGAAGAGACAGCATGACCAAGGCAACTCTCATAAAGGACATGTAATTAGGGCTGACTTACAGTTTCAGAGGTTTTGTGCATTATCATCACAGTTGGAAGCAAGGCAGCATGCTGGCAGACACGATGCTGGAGGAGTTGAGAGTTCTGCATTTTTATCCAAAGGCACCCAGGAGAAGACTGATTTCCAGGCAGCTAAGAGAGGGTCTTAGTACCCTCCCCCACAGTAACATGATCCTTCCAACAAGGCCAAACCTATTCCAACAAGGTCATACCTCCTAATAGTGCTACTCCCTGGGCCAAGCATATTCAAACCACCACATACTCTGACCAGTGAGTTTGCTGACTTAGATAGGGTCAGGAGCCTCTCTGTTTGTCATTCATGTCAGTTCCAGATGGTTCCTAAGCTTTCAGGAGAGATTCCACTTATAGGCCTCATGCTGAGTACTAAGCGAATTAGCCTCCCAGTTCTTAGTGAACCAGATAGAACTGGTATAACATTTACCCCCCACCCCAGCACCTCCCCCCATTAAAGCATGTAAGGCTTGGCAGAACTCCAGTACAAGTGAAAAAGTCAGAACCAAAAGGCAGTCCTATCAGTCTGCTGCTGGGTTCATTGGAATCCACAGGGGCCTCCTTCTAGGACCCTCCAGGGCCAAATCCAGAGATGTTCAAGATCCTCCCAAATTAGCAGTACTTACACACAGGCCTCCATCCCTTCTGTATATATAAATAATTTCTCAATTACTTACAATGACTGGTACAACATGTGTACATAAAAAGTTGTTTTACTGTATTATTAAAGTATTTTTATATATTCAGTATTGATGCAGTTTTTAGAAAACCAGTTTTGATATGGATTCATGGATACGGAGATGTTGCTGGTTCTCGGGGAAATAGAGTTGGCATAGGTGGAAATGTGTGTTCTGGACTCCCACTGCCTACTTAGGCACATATGGTGTAAAGGCACTTTCTAGACTCCCCGGGTGTCCTGTCACTCTCCCTAGAGGCTCCTTTGCCTGCATAGAATTGCCCAAGAAGCCAGGACTTAGACCAGGTAAGATCAGCCCACTAAGAGGGATGTCACCTAGGGTGGAAATGCAAATGCTCCAGCCCCTCAGACCCAGAGAGGAAGGAGGTAAGCCACCCATGGAGGAGGCAGGGCATACTGAAATCCCTCAGGCACCGGTCCTGAGCATGGAGGACCACAGACTCTACAAAGAGGTAAACACCTTTGTCAGGGGCCTTTCTGGTAATTCTTTGGGGAAATTTTTTAACATAATACAGGAATGTCCTAAACCTCTTTACATCTCTATGCCTATATAGAAAGAAGTTGGAAATGAGAAGAAATAGAACTTCATTTGTTGTCTTTGGCAAGAGAGTTTATTGCTGTTTTATTTAGCTGGAACTTCCTTCCCTTCTTACTCCTTTAGCACCAACTGACTGTTTACTCTCCATACCTGGAAGGCACTTGACTCAAGCCCCAGAATAAACCAGACTAGGGTCACATCCTTTGTACTATCCCCGCTGCTGCAGCAGGCAAGTACCAGGCCTTTATTTTTGGTTATTGTCAAGGGAAACTACTTAGGAATGATCGAAAGGACCTCAAAACTATTTCAATGCTTTCAACAGAAAAAGCCAAATTAATTTGACTGATTCTAATAACCAAAGCAGCTTAATTAAATGAATCGGTGGCCAGTGTTCACCTATTCTTGCTTTCTCTCGGACCAGATCTCCTGCTCCTGCTATAAATACTCATCTTGGCGCATTTGGAGTCAGAGGCCAGGGATATGCTGCCATTTCCTCTGCTAATTTCGCATTGTTCAGGAGTCTGGCCTGGAGCCACAGAGGAAAAGCTGCCATGCTTGCTGATTTGTGTGTGTGCTTTCCTCATAGGAATGATTACTTCCTGGAGGGTTAAGGACCTGGGCCCACTGCACACTAGCCATTCCCTCCATTATTAGAGCCTGCACGTTTACCGCTGAGGATAGGATTCTGTATCCCCACACAGCTATCTCAGGTAAAGGGGATATGTAGTTCCACTGTCCTCTGTGACAAAAAAAAAAAAAAAAAAAAAAATCATCCTATTAGAAAATTGGCTCTTCCCTAGATGGCAGAGTATCCAAACTAACTTAGTTAAAATGTTTTCTATACCTAAACAGGGGCAACTCCCAAGATGTGGCTATGATCGAGAAAAGCCTTACGCTTCTCAAACTTTTGATTATTTCTTTACACCAAATGTCCACATTTTAGTGGGGGAAGAAATGGCTGTTTAGCTTGAAAGACTTTTCGGTCTGTACAGATAAAAGCAGCTTGAGGAGTGTGGGTGTGGGAGGGAGTAGCAGTGGCCTTCAGAGGATGAAGTGTTAATGTAGAGAGGATGGAGACCAGCTGCTTTTCATCGCCACAGAGAACAGTGCAGAGGAAATGGGCTCCCATGTGAGATGTCAGCCTGACATTTTGCTGTGTGGCCAGTAAGGAGGGCCTAGGCTGGAGCAGGAGCAGCCTGCAGAAAGCCTAAAACATGGAGGAGGCTTTTCAAGATTGCTGATATCCATAGCATAATTCTTGAATTATGATATCTCCTAAATATAGCATTGAAACATTGTGTTTCAGGACAACACTACTGTCTTCTTACCAAGGTTCTATTTCAGACCCATAATGTACATACCACCATGTTAAGTGTAGGTGAACAAGTTTCCCCATTTTCCATACCTGGAGGCTGAAAAATCTAGGTATGGATTTCTGTTCTGTACCTTGTCCTCTTTACTACCTCGGCGCCATTTTCAACGGAGTTTTGTACCTACATTGGTGAAATAGCAATCCTCTTGTGTTGTTACTACGGCAAATCATACGCACAAGTGTATGTACTATACAGCATCAATATGTACTACTATATTCATAGTAATAAACACATAGTAATGATTGAGTAACAGCAGTAAGATTCCTGTAGAAA
>JADRCD010222606.1:27803-57444 GCA_019843815.1 Montemys delectorum | reverse complement strand
ACAGACTGATGCCAAAAGCCAGTCTGATGCAGATCGCCATTGGCATCCATATGTTTTCAGTTTTTATGCCATGATAAAAGGGCATGTCACTCCACTTACTAACATTGTTTTTCCTTACCCCACCTTGTTCTGGGAAAGGGGCTCCGTTTGTGTTAGAACACAATGGCTGCCTAAAATTTTGATCTGTCGAGTGGATACAGACAGAAAATCCTTTTTTATAAACATGTTTTTATAGTGAGAATTTTTATAGTGAAACAAGTTTGCTTGGCTGAAATAGCCATCACCCTTTTTCTAAGAGCCAACAGGGGCTTCCCTCTGCACTCAGAGGTTAAGCTTTGGGCCTATACATTGCTAATTTGCAACTAAAGTGCCTGAGACATCTTCAGGTTATTGTTACTTTTAACTTTTAAGTTTTTTGTGTCAAACAGAGTCATTCCTGGAGTACAAAGACAATCAAACGCACTCATTTCTGGAGCCCTATTTTCTAAAAACAAGCTCAGTCCCAGAGCACACACACACTTCAGCTCAATCTTGGAACTTTTAACATGAAATTTACTGATTGACAAGTGAACTGAAAGCCTATTGAAGGCAAAGCTACTGAAAATGCTCCTAGCTTGGAAGCCATGATTTCGCAACTTAATTAAGGTGTCTACACCCAGTTGCCTATCAGCACACCAGCGCTGCTTCACGTGGACTTCAAGAAAGGTGGACTCCAGAGAGACTGTGGTAGTTCCTGGACTTTGCTAGTGATAAAGACATGTCTTGACATTAGAGGCATGGATGAGGTGCATTCAAAAACCTGTAGTCCACGATCTAGGGCTTTGGTAGATGTCCACCTAAGACAGAGGGACTCACTGAGTGACTGTGTTTTAATAAAACATGTAAAGAGCCCAGTTTGTAGTAAAAACTAGCTGTATGTGACCTTAAAGACGGGTAAGGACATCTGGCCAGAGATATTCAAATACGAAGGCTATTTATTGACTAAGCACCATAAAAATTCCTGTGCAAGACTGTGTCACATAAATATGCCTTGTCCTGCTGTTTTTTATATAAAAAAGGAGGAACTGTAACCTCCCTGTGAGAGGGCAGATTCTTCAGATTCCCACCTGCCAGATAACCACACCTCTCTGCCCACCTCCTGCTAATTGCCATGCCTCTGTCCAGGTTCCATTTACACCAGAAGTCCCACCTTCAGAGACTGAAGAAGAAGCTGCTGATTGTGCCAGGTGGCTGACAAACTTGTGGGAGTGGTTTTTTGCCTTATTCCTGCTAGCTGTTTAGCTTGTTACTTTATTATTGAATGAAAGATGGCTGTATAATCACGTATCTGAGTCGGCCAATTTTTTATCCTTTCCACGTGGTTAAGGTGACATAATATGGCTTGCCAAATACCTTATTCTCTTTACAAAATACCCACTGGTAATTGTGGCAGCTGGACTGCTACAGAAATTAAAGACAGATTTATACTCATTATATGGTAGAGATTATCCATTTTATAAGAGGAAATAACTTCCTTCCATGACATCTATGAACCCCAATGAATTTTCTGTTAGTTGAGAATTCATAACTAGTACCATGTTTGTGTCCCTCATTCTTCAGTGCTATCAAGTTAAAGATGATGCTGTATTTTTTAAATATAAAGGACTATGGTAAGTTCTGTTAAAATTGTATGTCTGGAAACTTTAGAGAGACCATTTTGTGTATTGTATTGATGCATCACCTGTCCACTGGGGGAGGGGACTATAGCCTATAGGAAAGAAAGGGAGAGAAGATGGAACAACTAGGGGGTAGAAAGAATTCTGGGATAGAGCAGGAGTGAGAAATCACGTGGGAAGATATGAGGAAATGGAGACATGGTACCAGAACACAGACAATCAGCCACATGGAAGAATATAGATTAAAATAAATGGAATAATTTAAGTTATGATATATTGAAAGAAAATATTAGCTATGTGGCAAGGTTTTTGTAAATATATTTTGGGTCTGGGCCTTATTTCTGGGAGCATGGTGTTAGGAGGAAGAATATGACCAAACTTCTACAATGAACAGGTATAGGAGTTGTCTATTTCTAGTGTAAAATAAAAAAAATAGTTGCCAGGTGTTGATAGTATAGAAAAACCAAAAAGTTAAATAATGATGACAATATAAATATACTACAATACCTCATTTATGTGGGCTAATCCTGGACTTATCTCAATTCTTTTATTACTAAAATGGTATACCTTCACTGTGAGCAATGAACTGGAATTTTTACTAATCATAAAGGCAATGAGGAAATGCACCAGATCCCATACATAGAATTACTGTTGAGGAGTGACAAGTTGCAGAAAATATAGGAAAACTGAAGAGTGAAACAGAGTGACGTTTATAAAGCCTTCATATACCATATTATCATAGATATTGTTGGGTCCCTCCCTTCCTGCCTCAATTCCAAGACATCAGAGCTTGCAACCAGACTCAGCTCATGCCTGCTGTGCCAAGACAAAGGCTCACTGCTTTGAGTTCCACCTTCAAGGATTCCAGAGAAAGGTGTGCCTTCTGGCTGGCATGTCTGCTACCTGAAGACATCTGCTACTGACCTCCTCCCTGACCATGGGCTGCACCTCCAACCTCTCCCTGGAACTGAGACCTGTGGGACATCCTGAGCCACCGCCCTCAAGAACTCATGCCCAGTAGCCCTGCTTCCGTGACTCTTTCCTGACTCCGCCCAAATTGTTTATGTTATACAAATGTCATTGTAACCTAGAGATCCAGTTTTCGCTTTCCCCATGTACTTATAAATACTGAACCCCAAAAAGTAAAGTTGGAAGCCTTGATTGGGAAGCAACTTGGCTCCATGTCCTTTTGTTCTCGAACTCTTGTGTTTCAGGTCTTCTTCTTCCTTCAGTCGAGAGAGAACCCGGTTCATGAAACTGCGGGACAGTTTCAGATATTACCTCAATATGAATAAACTATAAAGAGAATAAGTAGTAGTATGCATAGGGGCTAACTCAGGGTCTCAGAATAATATCAAAGTGAAACCCTGGCATTACCATTTAGCTGAATAGACATAGGCAAGTTACTAGAATTCTACCACCCCAGGTTTTCAGCTGTAGGGGGATATTGTCTTCACCATTGAATTTATTATTAGAATTAGTCGTTTTGTAATAACTCATGTGGTTGGAACAGAGATGATGAATACCTTACTGTGAGATATACACACTACAAAAAATCCTCAGGAATTACAAAGTGCTTGTTTTCTCAGCAAGTTTTTATGTTTGTTTAGTAGTAGAAGAAATGGTAGGTATGGAAACATTATTGTGACAAAGTTTACATTGTAGGTCTATTATTTACTACTGTGTAAATTCTGCTTATTTATATAAATTTTGTGCTGCTATTTATTTCTCAGAAAAAATAACAGATATCTTGTAGAATTAAGTTAACTAAACATAAGTGTTTTTATAAAAGAGTGATATATAATTAGTGCATAACAACTGCTATCTGTAGATACTGATGAAAGATGTTGATTATGCTACTGCATATCCACACCTATATATCTGAAGTGGAAATATGTCTTTAAATGAACTGTAAAGCACAGAAATAAGAATGTAGCATGACAAGGTAAAATAAATCTGACATCACAAGTGGACCATTTGGAGGAGGGAATGAATGAGAATAGCATAAAGCTAGGTCACTGTGCAACTATTAGGATGTAAGAGTCAAGGCAAAGGGAGAATTATAGAGGTCCATTTCACAGATGAGTTTGTAGGATAATTAATTAGTGAAGAAATTGTGCCATTAGCCATGGTAAAAATGGTTGAGACTTCTAGGTAATGTCTTTCTTGTTTGTGGTTTATGTTTCTTCACCTACAAAATCTCTCCATTTTGATGTTGACATTACCTATCAACACTTATATATTTAGTTTCATTTATTTAACTCTACTTTTCTTTTTTCCACATTCTCTTTTTTCACCATTAGCCTTAAGAGAAAAATCTAGAATATACAATTTTCACAAATATCAATCAAACATCAATGTCTTTGCAGCTTTGTCAGGTCCACAAGTAAAGGGCATATTGTAGAGAGCCGCACCTGAGCCGGCAGCCTCCATTACAAGATGGCGCTGGCATCCGGTTTCTTCTCCCCGTAACACGTAGTCTGCGCATGTGCCTAGGGCCAGAGTGTGCTAAGTCACAGCCTATCCCGAGGCATCTCATGAGGTAATGAGCAAACAGCCAATCAGAGATGAACACGCTGCTCCAGGGTGTATATAAGCAGTGCATCCTCCAGGGCTCTCTCTCTCCTCACCACATGGTAATAAAGGTTTGCTGCAGAAGGATCCTGTGTGTGTCCGTGTATTCCTGCCGGCGGGAAAATAGCGCGGACCACAGCATATATGTCTATTATAGAAAGAAAATAAAAAGCTAGTTGGTAAACTAGATGGTGAGATTATAAATACCTCTTCCTGACATGGTGTTATGAGACAAAATTCATTGTGATGACCTGTGGTGGTTTAAGTAAAAATGGCTTCCACAGGCCTATAGGAAGTGGTATTATTAGAGGTATAGCCTTGTTGGAGTAGATATGACTTTGGTGGAGGAAGTGTATAACTAGTAAGTGAGCTTTGAGGGCTCAGAAATTCAAGTCTTGCCAGTATGTCATAGTTGGTTCTGTTGACTGCAAATCAAGTTATAGAACTCTGAGCTCCTTCTCTTTGTCTGAAAGCATGTCACCATGGTTTCCACCATGATGATAATGGATTAAATATCGGAAGTGTAAGCCAGACCCCATTAAATGTTTTCCCTTATAAAAGTTTCTGTGGTTATAGTATTTCTTCACAGGAACAGAAATTCAAACACAGAAGCTGGTGCCAGGGATTAGGGTATTACTGTGATAGGTCTGCCCATTCTTTTGTTTATAGGAATGTAGACTTTTGGATTAGAAAAGGGGTTGCATACTTTAAGTGGAGTGTAATGGGATTCACTTGTAGGAGCATGGAAGATAATGGTGCTGAAGGTGATTTGAACTGTGAAAGCCCAATTTAAAAGGTTTTAGAGGAGAAGTGTTTTAGTATTCAGTCTAAAAATTGAATTTGATATTTTAGCCAAGAATGAGGCTGCCTTTTTGTCCTTTTCTGAAAAGTCTACCTGAGGCTAACCTGAAGAGTTTGGAATTAGTTTTCTGGGTAAAGGAAATTTCATAGCAGCCTAAAATTGACTGAGTAGTATGGACAAAATGTAATTTGAGGAGAAAAAGGGACACCAGGAAGTAGAATGGAGCTAAAACCTGTATTCAGGGAGATTTAAAGAAAAGTTTAAAGAAAACAGATGAAAGAAAAGCCTGATGTTAAATGGAATTAAAGGAGTGGTGACCTTGGGTCAAGACCCTACCTAGGTAAGCTTCCAAACTAAGAAGAATAAAGAACATCTCCAGACCAGGTGGGCTGGTGAACACCTTTAATTCTAGCATTCAAAAGCAGGAACTGGCAGATCTCTGAGTTCGAGCTCTTTCTCGTCTACATAGCAAGTTCCAGGACAGACAAGTTTAGGCAGTAAAGGAAAGAATCAAAAAACAGAATGTTGAAGCAGATGTAATTGAATGAGGGGACTACAGTTAAGAGATTGTCAACAGTCACTGAAACGACTTCCAACTTTGGGCTTTTAACTGTATTTGAGACTGTTATAGAATATGGGAACTTTTGAAGTTGGAATAAATGCATTATGACTATTTGCATTAGGCTATGAGGGCCATGGAGTATTCTTTTTGTTTGTTTTGTTTTGTTGTTTTTTTTTTATTTTTGTTGTTGTTTTTGATTTTTAAAATTTTATTAACCATTTTATTCATTTACATTTTAAATAATATATCTCCCTTCCTGGTTACCCCTCCAAAACTCCCCCCTTCCCTTTTCCTCTATGGGGGTGCTCCTCTACTTACTAACCCACTCACACCTCACTGTTCTAGCATCCCCATATGCAAGGCCATCAAGCCTCCACAGGACCCAGGACCTCGATTCCCATTGGTGTTAGATAAAGTCATTCTCTGCTACCTATGAATCTGGAGCCTTTGAATCCTCCATATGCATTCTTTGGTTGGAAGTTTACTCTCTGAGAGCTCTTGGAGGTTCAGTTAGTTGATATTGTTCTTCCTATGAGGTTGCAATCCCCTTCAGCTCCTTCAGCCCTTCCCCTAGCTCTTCCATTGGGTTCCCACAGCCCAGTGTGATGATTGGCTGTGAGTATCTGCATCTATTTTCATCAGATGTTGGTAGAATCTCTAAGGGAACAGCTCTACCAGACTCTTGTCAGCAAGCACTTCTTGGTATGAGCAATAGTGTTAGTGTTTGGTATCTGCAGATGGGATGGATCTTTAGTTCGAGCTGTCTCTAGACTGGATTTCTCAGCATCTGTTCTAATTTTTGTTCCCATCTTTCTTTGGACAGAAACATTTTTGGTTAACAGTTTTCATATTGGTGGGTGGACCCATCCTCAGCTGGGACTCATGCCTGCCTATCTATCTATCTATCTATCTATCTATCTATCTATCTATCTATCAATCTATCTATCTATCTATTTGTCTATCTATCTATCTATTGGTGGTCTCTACAGGTACTATGTCTGCTTTGTTGCATATTTTGGCTAAAGCCATCCTAATTGGTTTCTGTGAACCTCTTACTTCCCTGGCATCTAGGACTTTCTAGAGGTAACCCCCAGTTCCACATTCCCCACTGTTGCAAATTTCTATAGGATTTCCTGATCTACTTCTTTCCTGTCCATTACAATACCTGATCCTGCCCAACTTCCTCACTCTCTCCCAAGTCCCTACTTCCCTCTACCTCCTATCATTATTTTGTTCATCCTTCTATGTAGGATTAAAGGATTTACATATTTCCTGTATCTACTCCTCTGTTAAGGGACATTTGGGTAATTTCCAGGTTCTGGCTCTTAAGAATAAGGATACACACATCCTACAAGAAGAAAACAATTCCTCCAGAATGTTGACACACCTGAGAGCACTGGTAAGACCACCACTACTGTTCTGAGGGACCCACTCGGAGCCCTCAGGACACAGGAGTTGAGTAGCAGAATCCTTCCAGGTTCCATTTGCCCCTGGAGCTGACCTTGGCCACAGCTCTCTGTACCCAGATTACACTGAGAGAGAGCATGTCTGCCAGAAGTGCTAACATACCTGAGAGTACAGGTGAGATCAACACTTCTGTTCAAATTCCTGGATCAAGAGGGATCTGCCTAGAGCCATCAGGACACAGGAACCAAGGCATGGCTAGGTACAAGATACTTCAAGATTCAGTCTACACTCCAGAGCTGACCCCATGCCACAGCTCTCAATACCCAAATTCCTCCTAGAGAGAATTGGTCTCCCAGGAGTGCTGAGACACAGGCCTACAGAGGGACAACCACAGTCAGAAACAGCAAAACCAGATAACATCAGAGATAACCAGGTAGCAACAGGTATGGGCAGGAGCATAAGCAATAGAAAACAAGGCTACTTGGCACCGTCAAAACCCAGTACTCCCACCACAGCAAGCCAGGAAACCCCAAGACACCAGAAAAGCAAAACACTGATTTAAAATCACATCTTACGATGATGATAGAGGACTTTAAGTAGGACATAAATAACTCTCTAAAAGAAATATAGGAGAACACACGTAAAAATGTAGAAACCATTAAAGAGGAAACACAAAAATGTCTTAAAGAATTACAGAAAAACATAACCAAACAGGTGAAGAAATTGAACAAAACCATCCAGGATATAAAAATACAAATAGAAACAGTAAAGAAATCACAAAGGGAGACAACCCTGGAGATAGAAAACCCAGGAAAGAGATTAATAGTCATAGATACAAGCATCACCAGCAGAATAGAAGAGAGAATCTCAGGTGCAGAAGATACAATAGAAAACAAAGACACAACTGTCAAAGAAAATGCAAAATGCATAAAGCCCCTAAACAAAAACATCCAGGAAATCCAGGACAAAAATGAGAAGACCAAACCTAAGGATTATAGGTATAGAAGAGAGTAAAGACTCCCAACTTAAAGGGCCAGTAAATATCTTCAACAAAAGTATAGAAGAAAACTTTCCTAACTTAAAAAAAGAGATACCCATAAGCATACAAGAAGCCTACAGAACTCCAAATAGATTGGACCAGAAAAGAAATTCCTCCAGTCACATAATAATCAAAACATCAAATGAACAAAAGAAAGAAAGAAAAAGCAATAAGGGAAAATGGTCAGGTATATAAAGGCAAACCTAACAGAATTACACCAGAATTCTCACTAGAGACTGTGAAAGCATGTCATACAGATCTTATACATACCATAAGAGAACAAAAATGCCAGGCTAGGCTCCTATATTCAGCAAAACTCTCAATTAGCACAAATGGAGTCTACTCTCAGCAATGGAGGGATCACAGAGACAGAAACCAGACAGAGACACAGTGAAACTAACAGATGTTACAAATCAAATGGATTTAATAGATATCTGTAGAACATTTCATCCTAAAACAAAAAGAATATATCTTCTTCTCAGCACCTCTTGGTACCTTCTCAACAATTGACCTAACGATTGGTAATAAAACAGGCTTCAACAGATAAAAGATAGAAGATTGAAATAATCCCATACATCCTATCAGATCCCCATGGACTAAAGCTGGTCTTCAATAACTACAAAAAGAATAGAAAACCCACATACACATGGAAGCTAAACAATGTTCTATTCAATGATAATTTGGTCAAGGAAGAAAAAAAGAAAGAACAAGTCCAAGTGGATCAAGGACATCCACATAAAACCAGATATACTCAAACTAATAGAAAAGAAAGTGGGAAAGAGCCTTAAGCACATAGGCACTGGGCAAATTTTCCTGAACAGAATACCAACAGCTTATGCTCTAAGACCAAGAATTAACAAATGGGACCTCATAAAATTTCAAAGCTTCTGTAAGGCAAAAGACACTATCAATAGGAAAAAATGGCAACCAACAAATTGGGAAAAGATCTTTACCTATTCTATATCTGATAGAGGGCTAATATTCAATATATACAAAGAGCTCAAGAAGTTAAACTCCAGAGAACCAAATAACCCTATTAAAAATGGGGTACAGAGCTAAACAAAGAATTCTCAACTAACGAATACCGAATAACTGAGAAGCACCTAAATAAATGTCCAACATCCTTAGTCATCAGGAAAATGCAAATCAAAACAACCCTGAGATTCCAACTCATACCAATCAGAATGGCTAGGATAAAATACTCAGGTGACAGCAGATTCTGGAGAGGTTGTGGAGAACGAGGAACACTCCTTCATTGCTGGTGCGACTGCAAGCTGGTACAACCATGCTCAAAATCATTTTGGTGGTTCCTCCTGAAATTGGACATAGTACTGCCAGAGGACCCAGCTATACCACTCCTGGGCATATACCCAGAAGATACTCCAACATGTACTAAGAATACATGCTTCACTATGTTCATAGTAGCCATATTTATAATATCCAGACACTGGAAACAACCCAGATGTCCCTCAACATCTGGGAATGGATACAGAAAATGTGGTACATCTACACAATGGAGTACCACTCACCTATTAAAAACAATGAATTTATGAAATTCTTGGGGAAATGGATGAATCTGGATAATATCATCCCAAGTGAGGTAACCCAATCACAAAAGAACTCACATGGTATGAATTCTCTGATAAGTGGATATTAGTCCAGAAGATTGGAATACATATAGTAGAAACCATAAGGAACTCAAGAAGAACAAAGACCAAAGTGTAGATACTTCCTTCCTTCTTAAAAGGGAGAACAAAATACCCATGGAAGGAATTGTAGAGACTAACTATGGAGCAGAGACTACAGGAAGGACAATTCAGAGACTGCTCCACCTGGGAATCCTTCCCATATTCAGTCATCAATTCTAGACACTATTGTGGATGTGAGCAAGTGCTGGATGATAGGAGCCTGATGTAACTATCTTCTGAGAGGCTCTGACAGTACCCAACTAATACAGAAGTAAAGGCTCAGAACCATCCATTGGACTGAGTACAGGGTCTCCAATGAAGGAGCTAGAGAGAGGACCCAAGGAGCTAAAGGGTTTGCAGCCCCTTAGGATGAACAACAATATGAACTAACTAGTACCCTCAGAGCCCCCAGGGACTAAAACACCAACCAAAGTGTACACATAGTGTGACTAATGTTTCCAGCAGCATATGTATAGCAGAAGATGGCCAAATCAGTCATCAATGGGAGGAGAGGCCCTTGGCTCTGTGAAGGTTCTATGCCCCAGTGTAGGGAAATGTCAGGGCCAGTAAGGAGGAGGGGTTGGGTGGTGAGCAGGGGAGGGGGGAGGGAACCTGGGTTTGTTTTAGTTTTATTTTATTTTATTTTATTTTATTTTGTTTTATTTTATTTATTTTTAATTTTTTCTTTTGGAGGGGAACTTAGGAAAGGAGATATTGTAAATAAAGAAAACATCTAATAAAAAAAAGAATGAAAAAAGACTTTTTAGAATTCAATGAAAATGAATGCATAGCATACCCAATCTTTTGGGACATGGTGAAAGGGGTGCTAAGAAGAAAATTCATAGATCTGAGTGCCTCCTAAAAGAAACTGGAGATAGTATAACTAACAGCTTAAAAGCACACCTGAAAGCTCTAGAACAAAAAGAATGAAATACAACCAAAAGAAGTAAATAGCAGGAAATAATCAAACTCAGAGCTGAAATTAACCAAATAGAAACAAAGAGAATTATACAGAGAATCAACAAAACCAGGAGATGGTTCTTTGATAAAATCAACAGGAAAGATCAACCCTCAGCCAGATTAACCAGAAGCTAAAGAGACAGTATCCAAATTAACAAAATAAGAAATGAAAGGTAGATATAACAACACAAACTGGGGAACTTCAAAAACTCAGTAAATCCTACTAAAAAAGCCTATACTCAACAAATCTGGAAAATCTGGATTATATGGACAATTTTCAAGGCACATAACAGTTACTGAAGTTAAATCCAGATCACACAAATAATCTAAACCATCTCATAAACCCTAGAGATATAGAAGCAGTCATTAAAAGTCTTCTAAACAAAAAAGCCCAAGACCAGATGGGTTTAGTGCAGAATTCTGTCAGACCTACAGAGAAGACCTAATTAATACCTATACTCTTCAAACTATTCCACAAAATAGAAATAGAAGGAACACTACCCAATTCATTCTATGTAATGACATTTACATTGATACCAAAACCACAAAGACCCTACAAAGAAAGAGAACTTCAGATAATTTCCCTTATGAATATCAATGCAAAAATATTCAATAAAAATTTTACAAACTGACTTTAAGAACACATCAACATGATCATTCACTATGATCAGGTAGCCTTCATCCCAGGGATGAAGGGATGTTTCAGTATACAAAAATACATCAAAGTAAACAACTACATAAACAAAGCCAAAGAAAATTCAACATTATCTTTTCATTAGATGCTGAAAAACATTTGACAAAATTCAACAACCCTTCATACTAAAAGTCTTGGAAAGAACAAGGAATTTAAGACCCATTTGTAACTACAGTAAAACATACTGAAAACCAGTAGCCAACATCAAACAAAATGGTGGGAAACTTGAAGCAATCCCACTAAAATAAGGGACTAGATAAAGTTCTCCCTCTTTCCCTCTCTATTCAATACAGTACTTGAAGTTCTAGCTAGAGCAATTAAACAGCAAAAAGGAGGTCAACAGGATACAAATTGAAATGGAAGAATTGAATATGTCATTATTTGCAGTTTATATGATAGTATACTTAAGTAACCCCAATAATTCAATCAGAGGACTCCTGCAGCTGATAAACAATTTCATCAAAGTGGCTATACATACCTATACTCAAAGGATAAATGAGCTGAGAAGGAAATTATGGAAATGATACCTTTCAAAGTAGTCACAAACAATATAAAATATCTTGGTGTGACTCTAACCAAACAAGTGAAAAATCTGTATGACAAGAATTTTAAGTTTATAAAGAAAGAAATAGAAGACCTCAGAATTTGGAATCTTAGAATGCTCATGGATTGGCAGGATTAGTATAAAACAGTCCATTTTGCCAAAAACCATCTATAGATTCAATGCAATCATCATCAAAATTCCAACTTAATTCTTGAGATGATTTCTCAAATTCATCTAGAATAAAAGAAAGCCCAGGATAGAGAACACTATTCTCTACAATAAAAGAACTTCATTCAGGAAGAATCATCAAACTTGACCTCAAGCTATACTACAGAGCAATAGTGATAAAAACTACATGGTATTGTTACAATGACAGGCAGGTAGATCAATGGAATATAACTGAAGACCCAGAAATGAACCCACACAACTATGGTCTCTAGATCTTTGACAAAGAAGCTAAAACCATCCAGTGGAAAAAAGACAGCATTTTCCACAATTGGTGTTGGATCATCTGGCTGTCAATGTGTAGAAGAATGCAAATTCATCCATTCTTATCCCCCTGTAAAAAGATCAAATCCAAGTCGACCAAGGACCTCCATATAAAACCATATATACTAAATCTAATAAAAGAGAAAGTGGGGAAGAGCCTCTAACACATGGGCATACGGGAAATTTTCCTGAACAGAACACTAATGGCTTATGCTCTAAGATCAAGGACTGACAAATGGGACCTCACAAAATTTCAAAGCAAAGGCAAAGGACACTCAATAGAACAAAACAGCAACCACCATATTGGGAAAAGATGTTTACCAATCTTACATCTGATAGATGGCTAATATACAGTATATACAAAGAACTTAAGAAGTTAGACTCCAGAGACCCAAATAACCCCATTAACAATGGGGAACAGAGAAGAAACTAGAATGGAAGTGAAGCCCCTAAAGAAATGTTCAACATCTTTACTCATCAGGGAAATGCAAATTAAAATGACTCTGAGATTACATCTCAACCATTCAGATTGGCTAAGATCAAAATCATAGTTGACAGCAGATGCTCGTGAGGATGTGAAAAAAGAAGAGCTCTCCTCCATTGCTGGTAAGTTTACAAGCTGATACAACCACTCTGGAAATATTCTGGTGGTCCTTCGAAAATTGGACATAATACTACCTGAAGACCCAACTATACCACTTCTGGCCATATAACCAGAAGATGCTCCAATATGTAGTAAGAACACATGCTTCACTACATTCATTGCAGCCATATTTATAATAGCCAGAAGCTGGAAAGAATCCAGATGTCTCTCATCAGAAAAATAAATATAGAGAAATGTGAGACATTTATATAATGAACTACTACTTGGCTATTAAAAATAATGAATTTATGAAATTCTTAGGCAAATGGATGGAACTAGAAAATATTATTCTGAGTGAGGAACCCAATTGCAAAATAAAACACATGGCATCCATTCACTGATAAATGATAAGACCAAAAGATCTAAATAACCAGGATACAATTCACAGACCACATGAAGCTTAATAAGAAGGAAGACAAAAGTGTCCATGCTTCAGTACTTCTTAGAAGGAGAACAAAATACTCACAGGAGCAAATATGGAAATAAAGTGTAGAGCAGGGACTAAAGAAAAGGTCACTCGGAGGCTGTCCCACGTAGGGATTCATCCTATATAAAGTCACCAAACCCAGACACTATTGTGGATGACAAGAAATGCATGCTGAAAGGAACCTGATATGGCTGTGTCCTGATAGGCCTTGCCAGACCCTTACAAATACAGAGGCAGATGATATCAGCCAATCATTGGACTGAGTGTGGAGTTCCTAATAGAAGAGATAGAAAAGGGACTGAAGGCATTGAAGGTGTTTGCAACCCCATAGAAAAAACAACAATATCAACCATCCAGACCCCCTAGAACTCCTAGGGACTAAGCCATGAACAAAGGAGTACACATGGCTCCAGCTGCACATGTAGCAGAGGATGGCCTTGTCAAGCACCAATGGAAGGGGAGGTCCTTGGTCCTCTTAAAGCTCCATAGATGTCCCAGTGCAGGGGAAGCAAAGGTAGGGAGGTGGTAGTGGGTGGGTGGGTGGAGGAACACCCTTATAGAAGCCAGGGGATGGAGGACATGATAGGATGTTTACAGGATGGAGGGAAACTGGGATAGGGGCTAACATTTAAAATGTAAACAAAGAAAATATCCAATAAAAAATGAAGGAGAAAAAAGAAAATGACTAAAGAATTGTTCAACATCTTTACTCATCAGGGAAATGCAAATTAAAATGACCCTGAGATTACATTTCACACCATTCAGATTGGCTAAGATCAAAAACAGAGTTGACAGCAGATGCTGCTAAGGATGTGGAGAAAGAGTAACACTCCTCCATTGCTGGTGAGAGTACAAGCTGGTACAATCACTCTGGAAATGAGTCTCATGGTCCTTAGAAAATTGGACATAATACTACCTGAAGATGTAGCTATACCACTTCTGGGAATATAACCAGGAGATGCTCCAACATATAATAAGAACACATGCTCCACTACATTCATTGCAGCCATATTTATAATAGCCAGAAACTGGAAACAACCCAGGTATCCCTCATCAGAAGAATGAATACAGAAAATGTGGTATATTTACACAATGGATTACTACTCAGCTATTAAAAACAATGACTTTATGATGGATCTAGAAAATATCATCCTTACCAGGCAGTGGTGGCACATACCTTTAATCCCAGCAATTGAGAGGCAGAAGCAGGCAGATTTCTGAGTTCAAGTCCAGCCTAGTCTACAGAGTGATTTCCAGGACAGCCAGGGCTACACAGAGAAACCCTGTCTCCAAAAACCAGAAAAAAAAAAAACCAGAAAATTTCAGCCTGAGTGAGCTAACTCAGTAACAAAAGACCACATGATATGTATTCACTGTTAAGTGGTTATTAGAGGAAGAGCTTAGAATACACATGATACAACTCATGGACCACTTGAAGCTGATGAGGAAGGAAGACTAAAGAGTAGATGCTTCAGTACTACTTAGAAGGAGGAACAAAAGGAAGCAAAGAGGGAGAAAGGGAAAAGAGGGGAAGAATCTGGTATGGAAGGAACACTACTTAATTCATTCTATAAGGTCATATTTATCCTCATATATAAAGCACACACTGATCTATCAAAGAAAAAGTACTTGGGATGAATTTTGCTTATGAACAGTGACTCAAAAAAAAAAAACCTCAATAAATTCTCTCAAACTAAAGACAGTAAACTAATATGCCAAATTAAGCTAAATGGAGAGAAATTAAAAGCTATTCCACCAAAATCAGAGACAAGACAAGGCTTCCCATTCTAGTACTTGAATTCCTAGTCAGAGCAATACAACAACTAACAAAGATCAAGAGGATACAAATTTGAAGAGAAGTCAAAATATAACTATTCAAAGATGATATGATAGTATATACAAGTGACTCTAAAATTCTACCAGAGAATTCCTATAGCTAATAAACAACTTCAGCTAAGTAGATGGATATAAAATTAACTCAAAGAAATAAGTAGCTTTCCTTTATAAAAATAATAAAAGGTGGTGAAAAAGAAATTAGGAAAACAAGGCCTTTCATAATAGCCACAAGTACTATAAAATACCTAAATGATGCTCCATTATACCATAAGGACACATGCTCCACTATGTTCATAGCAACCTTATTTGTAAAATCCAGAAGCTGGAAACCACCCAGATGTTCCATCAACCTAAGAATAGAAATGGAAAATGTGATTTATTTACACAATGGAGTATATTTAGCTTTTTAAAACAAGGACATCATGATTTTGCAGTCAAGTGCATGGAACTAGAAAATATTATCCAGAGTGAGTATACTCAGACCCAAAATGATATGCATGCAAATTGAATATACTCACTGACAAGTGGATATTAGCAAGAGGTACAACATACTCATGATATAAAACACAGACCTTAAAAGTTGAATAAGACGAAAGGCCTAAGTAAAGATACTTGAATCTCTCTGAGAAGTAGAAACAAAATAATCATGGGAGGCAGAGGGAGGGAAGTACCTGCGTGTGAGAGGGGAGAGCAAGAGGAAAAGGAGGGCAGGGCCATGTAGGTATAAAGGAGACAGAAGAGAAGGCCTGAAAGCCATGAGAATGAATTAAAATATGCATCTACCAAGGGTAGGGGGTAGGAGTAAGGAGTGGTATGTAGTGGGTGGAGGGTAGGAGGATAGTGGAATCTCTTGAATGTCCCAAAGACCTGAGATGGGGGAGAATCCCAGGACTCAATTCTAGTGACCTTAGCAGAAATGTCCAACAATAGGAATATGGATCCTGCAGAGACTACCTCTAGTAGTCAGAAAGGACCACTAGTGGAGGAATGGGGACACCATTCTACCTGCAAAACCTTTCACCCAAAATTGCTCCTGTCTAAAATAAATACAGGGACAAAAATTGAGCAGATGCTATAGGAATGGTTACCCAGTGACAGGTCCAACTTGGTATCCATGCCATGGGTGGACACCAGTCCATGACACTATTACTGGTGGTATGTTGTATTTGCAGACAGGAGCCTAGGATGGATGTCCTCTAAGAGGATCTATCCAGATGCAGACTGACACACATACAAATGCTCACAGGCAAGCATTGGACTGAAGTAAGGGATCCTTATGGGAGAGTTAGGGGAAAAATTGAAGGAACTGAAGGGGATGGTAACCCCAAAGGAAGACCAACAGGGTCAACTAATCTGCACCCCTGGATGCTCTCATGGACTGAGTCATCAACCAAAAAGCATACATGGGCTGGTCCTAGAACACTGACACATATGTAGCAGAGGACTTGTTTGGCTTCAATGGGAGAGGACACACTTAATCCTGTACAGAAATGATGCCCTAGGGTGGGATGATTCCTCAAGGGGCCCACCTTCTCATAGAGAAAGGGGAGAAGGGGTTGGGGGAGAACTCTGTAAAGGGGGACTGGAAAGAGGTCAATATTTGGGATATAAATAAATACAATAATTCATTATTTAAAAAGGTACATATATGGGCTGGTGTCCTGAAGGACCTTGGGCAGATGAAAGCTCTGCAGCCAGTCCCAAAACACCCAGAGGAAGCTCTACTCCCAGGTCGCTCTGACACTCTCAGGATCAGAGGTGAGGAGGACCTAGCATCTGTCCCAACACCTGGAGTAACTGGGAACTGTAGGACCAGGCACACAGGAACACTGAAAGTAGAGTGGCTCTGGTTCCTTCCAGTCTCTCTGGGCTGGTGTCCTGCTCAGACCTTAGGTCCAGGCTCCACAGCCAGTCCCACAACACCCAGAGGAAGCTGCTGCACTCCCAGGTGCTCTAACAAGCCCAGGGTCACAGGATCACAGAGACAGCCTGACTCTGAGGAGTTCTGATACAACCAGGATCACAGGAAGGACTGACTCCAGTCAGAATTAGCAAGGGCAGGTAGCACTAGAGATAACCAGATGGCAGGGGGAAAGCATAAGAAAATAAACAACACAAACCAAGGTTACTTGACATCATCATAACCCAATTCTCCCACCATAGCAAGTCCTGAACACACCATTACACTGGAAAAGCAAGATTCAGATATAAAATCACTTCTCACGGTGATGATACAGGACTTTAAGAAAGACATAAATAGCACCATCAAAGAAATACAAGAGAACACAGGTAAACAGCTAGAAGCCCTTCAAGAGGAAACACAAAAATCCCTTAAAGATCTTCAGGAAAACACAATAAAACAGGTGAAGAAAATGAGCAAAATCATCCAGAATCTAAAAATGGAAATAGAAACAATAAAGAAAACAGAAAGAGAGACAACCCTGGCCATACAAAACCTAGGAAAGAAATCAGGAATCATAGATGCAAACACCACCAACAGAATACAAGAGATAGAAGAGAGAATCTCAGGGGCAGAAGACACCATAGAAAACATTGACACAACAGTCAAAGAAAATGCAAAAAGCAAAAAGCTCCTAATCCAAAACATCCAGGAAATCCAGGACACAATGAAAAGACCAAACCTAAGGATAATAGGTATAGAAGAGAGTGAAGATTCCCAATGTAATGGGCCAGTAAATATCTTCAACAACCTTATAGAAGAAAAATTCCCTAACCTAAAGAAAGAGATGCTCATGAACATACAAGAAGCCTACAGAACTCCAAATAGACTGGCCCAGAAAAGAAATTCCTCCAGTCACATAACAATCAAAACACCAAATGCACTAAACAAAGAAAGAATTTTAAAAGCAGTAAGGGAAAAGGGTCAAATAACATATAAAGGCATGCCTATCAGAATTACAGCAGACTTCTCACCAGAGACTAGGCAGATGTCATACAGACCCTACAAGAACACAAATGCCAGCCCAGGCTACTATACCCAGCAAAACTCTCAATTACCATAGATGGAGAAAACAAGATATTCTATGACAAAACAAAATTTACACAATATCTTTCCACAAATCCAGCCCTACAAAGGATAATAGATGGAAAACATCAACATAAGGAGCAAAACTACACCCTAGAAGAAGCAAGAAAGTAATCTTTCAAATTCACACAATTCTAATTCCACTTCTTACAACAAAAACAACAAGAAGTGACTATTACCTTTTCTTAATATCTTCATATGAAAATTAATATTACCAACATATACTAAGCGATTGAAATCCAATAATATTAGGAATTAGAAATTTGCTGATTGTCATCCAATGGTCTCTCTAATTTGGTAATTGGAGAAATAGGTCCAATATTGTACAAACTATATATACTTTCAGCTTGTTTGTGACAGTGTCTTGCTGTGTACAACATAAGGGTCTTGAAATCTTGCTTCTCCTATCTCAGTTTCTCTATTAGTAGTATTGTTTATTTCATGTTTCTACACTATACTATGGTTTTCAGAACAGCTTATATGTTTCAAAAGTATTTATGTACCCAAGGGAGACATAGATAATGAACTTGGGAGGTGGCTTGTAAGAAAGAGAACAATAAAGAGTGAGTTTAAATGCTTTGCTTGATATTTGTAGCTCTTGTATCAAGTTTGAAGAAGAGGACTTTACAAGTTACTCTTTCTCTGAGATGAATACTTTTCCAAATAATCACAGCCAATGAACCAGATTCTTACCCACACCTAATGTCTGTGCCACCCTCCAAGCAGAACCATTGTTCATTGAAACAGTTGGTGAATGACTTTATGGATAGACTATCTTAATACACACACCGTTTCTTAAATTAATGCAACCTGTTCTCTGTGGCCTGAGAATAAAGTCACTCACTCAGGTCAAATAGTGTTGACCATAGCAGGAAGTCTGTATCCAAAAATCGTGCCTACAATTCATTCCTTGGCACAGCAGAACTGTCAATTCTCAACTTAGCTGTGATGGAGGTAAAATCCTTCGGTGATTTGAGGGTCATTGAAGTACAGCATTATTACAATGATATCCAATGTCTAAAAATTGTTCTTATTTTAGGCTTGTACCACAGAAAGAGCCAAATTTTAAATTCTACTAAATACACAACAAACAAACAAAAAGACTCTAAATATTTATGGTCGTTTAAGAAAATACTAGTAGTGATGTGTTATTTTGAAATATATAGTTAATGTGTTTGGAGTTATTTGAAATTTATACTGAGAAAAACGTATGTATTTGTAGTATTGCTTTAGACAAGCATCTACATAACACTGTTAAATTGATTGTTTTATATCAAACAACTTTTATAATACTCATTGTTATAATATTTTATAAATATTAAGGAATATGACAAAAAGGATATTATAGGTATTGAAGAGGGGGTCTCTGGGAGGAGTTGGGGTACAAAAGGGAAACAACAATGTGATTTAATTCGATTTACTTAAAATATGTCTTTAAATGTTAACAAATTCAGACAGATTGAAATCATGTAACTTTCCTCATCATAATGCAATAAAAGTTAGAAAAAGATACATATATGGACTGCTTAGATCGAATGCTTGACTGTATTTTCATTATTTTGTCTTCTACTCATTCTCCCACGAGCATTCTTACACTTAGAGGAGATAATATCTTAAAATGGACCTTTTTAGCATGTAAATAAAAATTAAAAATCTATGTAGATAATGTTTCTAAATTTCCTGAACAGAACAATGACTCAGGCTCTAAGATCAACAATAAATAAATGCAGATCTCTCATTTACTTGGTTAGCATCACATCAAGCATATTATTTGTGACTATTGTAAAGAGTGTTGTTTCCTTAATTTCTTTTTTTTTTTTTTTTTTTTTTTTTTTTTTTTTTTTTTTTTTTTTTTGGTTTTTCCAGACAGGGTTTCTCTGTACAACCTTGGCTGTCCTGGAACTCACTCTATAGTCCAGGCTGGACTTGAACTCAGAAATCTGCCTGCCCCTGCCTCCCAAGTGCTAGCATTAAAGACATGCTCCACCACCACCCTGCTTTCCCTAATTTCTTTATCAGTCCATTTATCCTTTTAGTAGAGGAAAGCTACTGATTTGTTTGAGCTAATTTTGTATCCAACCACTTTGATAAAGTTTTTTTTTTTATCAGCTGCAGGAGTTCTCTCATAGAATTATTTTGGGTCAGTTAGGTATATTATCATGTTATCTGTAAGTAGTGATATCTTGACTTCCTCCTTTCAAATTTGTATCCCTTTAATCTACTTTTGTTGCCTAATTGCTCTGGCTATAACATCAAGGACTATATTGAATGGATTGTGGGAGAGTGGGTAGCATGTTTAATCCCTGATTTTAGTGAGATTGCTAAGTTTCTTTCCATTTAGTTTCTCTCTACTTAGTTTGATGTATACTATTGGTTTTATGTATATTGCTTTTACTTTATTTAGGTATGGACTTTGAATTTCTATTCTCTCCAATACTTTTAACATGAAGGGGTATTATACATGGTCAAAGGTTTTTCAGCATCTAATTAGATGATCATGTGCTTTTTTTACTTTGAATTTGTTTATATAGTGGATTGATTACCTTGAGGAATTTCTATATTGGACCATCCCTGCATTAATGAGATGAAGTCTACTTTATCATGGTGAATGATTGTTCTGACATGTTCTTAGATTCAGTTTGCAAGTGTTTTATTAAGTACTTTTGCCTCAATATTAATAAAAGAAATTGGTCTGAAGTACTCTTTCTTTGTTGGGTCTTTGTGTGGGTTAGGTATTAGTGTAACTGTGACTTCACAGACTCTACTAGGTAGTATTCCTTCTGTTTCTATTTTATGAAATTCTTTGAGAAGAATTGATATTAGGTCTTCTTTGAAGGTCTGATTGAATTTTGCTCTGAAACCACCTGGTTCTAGGATTTTTGGTTTTTTTTTGTTTTTTGTTTTTGTTTTGTTTGATTGGGAGACTTTTAATGACTGCTTCTATTTCCTTAGGGGTTATGGGGATATTTAGATGGTTTATCTGATCCTGAATTAACTTTTGTACTTGGTATCTGTCTAGAAAAATCTTCCATTTGATCTAGAATTTCCAGTTTTGTTGAGTATAAGATTTGTTGCAGCATCTGACATATTTATTTTAATTTCTTCAATTTTTGTTATTATGTCTCCATTTTTTTTATTTTGTTAATTTGGATACTGTCTCTAAGCCCTCTGTTTAGTCTGGTTCATCTATCTTGTTGATTTTCTCAAAGATCAGCTCCTGGTTTTGTTGATTCTTTATACAGTTCTCTTTGTTTCCACTTGGTTGATTTCAGCCAGGAGTTTGATTATTTCCTGTCTATACCTCCTTGGTGTATCTGCTTCCTTTTATTTTTAGAGCTTTCACAAGAACTTCTAGTCACTAACAAAATAAATTGAAGAAGACTTCAGATGATGGAAAGATCTCTCATGCTGATGGATTGGCAGAAGTAGTAAAAATGGCCTTCTTACCAAAAGGAATCTACAGATTCAATATAATACCCATCAAAATTCCAACTCAATTCTTTACAGAGGTAGAAAGAGCAATTCTCAAATTTATCTGGAATAAGCAAAAATCTAGGACATCATAAAACATTCTTAACAATAAAAGAACTTCTGGGGAAATCACCGTCCCTGACTTCAAGCTCTACTACATAGCAATAGTGATCAAAACTGCATGGTAGTTGTACAGAGATGGGCTGGTAGATCAGTGGAATAGAATTGAATACTCTAAAATGAACCTACACTCTTTTTGTTACTTGATTTTTGACAAAGGAGCCAAAACCATCCAGTGGAAAGAAGACAGCATTTTCAACAAGTGGTGTTGATTCAAGTGGCAGTCAACATGTAGAAGAAGGCAAATTGACCTATTCTTATCTCCTAGTACATAGATCAAGTTCAACTGGATCAAGGATCTCCACTTAAAATCAGACACATTGAAACTAATAGAAGAGAAAGTGGGAAAGAGCCTTGAACACATGGGCACAGGGGAAAAAATCCTGAATAGAACACCAATGGCTTATGCTATAAGATCAAAAGGGACCTCATAAAATTGAAAAGCTTCTATAAGGCAATGACAATGTCAATAGGGCAAAATGTCAATCCACAGATTGGGAAAAGATCTTTATCATCCTTATACTCAACAGCAAAGTAAAATCCACAATATACAAAAACCTCAAGAAGTTAGACATCAGAGAACCAAATAACTCTAATAAAAATGGGTTACAGAGATAAACAGAGAACTCTCAACTGAGGAATCTCAAATGGCTGAGAAGCACTTAAATACATGTTCAATATCCTTAGTCATCATGGAAATGAAAATCAAAATGACCATGAAATTTCACCTTACACCAATCAGAATAGCCAAGATAAAAAAAACTCACTTGACAGCAGATTCTGTCAAGGATATGGAAAAAGAGAAACACTTCTCCTTTTCTAGTAGTATTGCAAGCTGGTACAACCACTCTGGAAATCAGTCTGGTGGTTGCTCAGAAAACTGGAAAGTGTTCTACTCTAGGACCCAGCCATATTATTCTGGGCACATACCCAAAACATGCGCCAATATATAACAAGGGCTCATGATCCACTATGTTCATAGCAGCCTTATTTATAATAGCCAGAAGCTGGAAGCAATCCAGATATCCCTTAACAGAGGAATGGATACAGAAAATGTGGTACATTTACACTATGGAGTACCATTCAGCTATTTAAAACATGACTTCATGAAATATCCAGGCAAATGGATAGAACTAGAAAATATCATCCTGAGTGAGGTAACCCTAAGAACACACATGGTATGTACTCACTGATAAGTAGATATTTGTGAAAAAGAAGCTCAGAATATCCATTATACAACTCACAGACCATATAAAACCCAAGAAAAAAGAAGATCACACAAAATTATGGATGCGCCAGTCCTACTCCGTGAAGAAAATAATCTCCATGAAGTAAAGGGAGAGAGGGGTCTGGGAGTGAAAAAGGAGGAGGTGGGAAAAGGGATCCACTTCAGATATGGGAGGAGATGGGGGAGAAATACAGAGGGTCAGGAATTTGAAAGTGCATGTGTTGAGGGACATCTGGGTTGTTTCCAGCTTCTCGCTATTATAAATAAGGCTGCTATAAACATGGTGGAGCATGTGTCCTTATTACATGTTGGAGCATCTTCTGGGAGCAGAGACTGAAGGAAAGACAAGCCAGCCTGATATAGCTATCTCCTGAAAGGCTCTGACAGTACTTGACTAATACAGATGTAGAGGCTCACAGCCTCCATTGAACTGAGTACAGGGTCCACAATGAAGGAGTAAAAGAAAGGACCAAAGGAGCTGAAGGGTTTCCAGCCCCTTAGGATGAATAACAATATCAATTAACTAGTACCCTCAGAGCTCCCAGGGACTCAACCACCAACCAAGGAGTATACATGGTGGGATTGATTGTTCTGGCAGCATGTGTGTAATAGAGGATTGCAAAGTTTAGCATCAATGGGAGGAGAGGTCTTTGGCCCTGTGAAGGTTCTGTGCCCCAGTGTAGGGGAATGCCAGGGCCAATAAGTGGGAGAGGGTGGGGTGGCAAGCAGGGGGAGGGGAGATGCAATAGGGGGTTGTTCTTATTTTTTGTTTTTGTTTTTTTGTTTTGTTTTTTTGGGTCTGGTTTTTTTTTTTTTGAGGGGAAACTGGGAAAGGAGAAATCATATGACATGTAAATAAAGAAAATATCTAATAAAAAAGAAGGAAAAAGAAAGTACATGTGTAACAGTGGGGGAGGATGGAGTAGGGGTAGCCACTAGAAATTTCCAGATACCAGGGATGCAAAGGTTCCCATGACCCAACAGGGAGGATATTAGCCAAAATACATAGCAAAGGGGAGCTAGAACATGTAGAGACCATATCCAGTGGATAGATATGGCCCCTGGTTGAGAGATGGGGCAACCTCTCACCTGAAAAATATTAATCCAGAATTCCTTCTGTCAGAAGGAAATGCAGGAACAAAGACTGGAGCTGAAACTGAAGGAAAGGCCATCCAGAGACTGCCACACCTAGGTATTCATCCCATCTGTAGACACCAAACCCAGACACTATTGCTGATGCCAAGACATGCTTACTGATAGGAACCTGGTATAGTTGTCCGCTGAGAGACTTTGCCAGAGATGACCCAATACAGATGTGGATGTACACAGCCAATCATCAGACTTAGTGCAGGGACCCCAATGGAGAAGTTAGGGCAAGGACTGTAGGACCTGAACGGTTTGCAACCTCATAGGAAGAACAACAATATCAAACAACAATACCCCTCAAATCCCCCAGGGACTAAATTACCAACTAAAGAGTACACAGGGCAGTGGGGCACCCATGGCTCCAGCTTGATATGTAGTTAGGATTTCCTTATCTGGAATCACTGAGAGGGGCCCCTTGGTCAGGTGAAAGCTTTATAACCCAGGGTAGGGGAATGTAGGGTGCTGAAGCAGGAGTGGGTGGTCAGGTGGTGGGGCATCCTCATAAAGGCAGGGGAGGGGGTGAGGATAGGGGACTTGTGGGGGGAACTGGGAAAGGGAATAACATTGGAAATGTAATTAAATAAAATAACCAATACATATTCTTTTTAAAAAATCTAAAATATCTCAATAGATAAATAGAATCTCTTGAAAATGGAAAGCTTCTATAAGGCAAAGGGCACTGTCAATAGGACAAACTGGTAACCTACAGATTGGGAGAAATACTTCAGTAATATAACATCTGATAGAGGGCTAATATCCAAAATATGTAAAGAAGTCAAGAAGTTAACCTCCAAAAAACCCAAATAATCAAATTTAAAAATATGGTACAGAGCTAAATAGAAAATTCTCCTCAGAGGAATCTTGAGTGGCTGAAAAGCACTTAAAGAAATGTTCAGCATCATTTGTCATTAGAAAAATGCAAATCAAAATGACCCTGAGATTCCATTTTATAGCAATATGAATGACTAAGCTCAAAAACTCAAGTGACAGCACATGCTGGCGATGATGTAGAGAATGAAAAACTCTCCTCCATTGCTGGTTGAATTACAAGCTGTTACAACCACTCTGGAAATCAATCTGGCAGTTCTTCAGAAAACTGGAAATTGTTCTATCTGAAGACTCAGCTATACTACTCCTCGGCATATATCCAAAAGATGCTCCAATATACCACAAGGACATGTACTCCACTATTTTCATAGCAGTCTTATTTAGAATAGCTGAAAGCTAGATATAATACCAATGTCCCTCAACTGAATAATGGATACAGAAATTTGGTTAATTTACATAATAATACTATTCAGTTATTAAAAATGAAGACACGAATTTTGCAGACAAAATGAATGGAATTAGAAATACCATCCTGAGAGAGGTACCTAATTATCAGAAGTGTGTACTCATTGATAAGTGGATATTTGCAAAAAGCACATAATAAAATTAAAAATTTTTTAACAAGATGGAAACCTCAAATGAGGTTCCTTTAGTACCACTTAGAAGGGGGAACAAAATAATCCTGGGAGGCAGAGGGAAGGTGAGACCTGGGTGAGAGTAGGGAGGTGGAGGGGGAAAAGGGAAAACAAGATCAGATATGGGGGGCAAGGACAGGAGAGAAACCCAGAGGGTTAGGAGAATGAATGGAAATATGTAGCTTCAGGTGATGGGAAGTGGGTGGAACCTCTAGAAAGTCCAAAAGACCTGGGATATGAGAGACTTACCAGACTCAGTGGGTGTGACATTATCCATAATGCCCAACAGTGGAGAGAGGGAACTGGAAGTGTCCATCTCCAAGAGATAGATAGGGCCTCAAGTCAAGGAAAGGGTTACTAACCAACAATCAAAATTTCTGAACCAGAATTTTTCCTGTCTAAATGAAATGTAGGCACAAAGTGGAGAAGAGACTGAAGAAAAGGCTGTCCAGTGCCCAGCCCCAATTCTGTATCCATCTGATGGAGGAGGTCACCAAGGCCTGACACTACTGACACTATTACTGATTCTATAATGTTCATACAGAAAGATGCATAGCCTGGCTGTCCTCTGAGAGACCCTACCATCAGCTGACTAAGACAAATTCCGATACTTACATTCAACCATTGAACTGAAGTTGGAGACTCCTATGGAGGAATTTGGGGAAGGAGTGAATGCAAGGGTGACCCCATAGGAAGACCAGAAATCTCAACTAATCTGGACTACTGGAAGCTCCCAGAGACTGATCCACCAATTGGAAGCATGCATGGCTGGTCCAAGGCTACCAGCACATATAGAGCAGAGGACTGCCTGGTCTGGCCTTAGTGGGAGAAGATGCTCCTACTCCTTGAGAGACTTGAGGTATCAGGGAATGGGGATGCCCCTGGGTGAGGAGCACCCTCTCGGAGGCAAAGGGTATGGATGAGGAACTGTAGGAGGGATGACTGGGAGGGGTGCAACAGCTGGAAGGTAAATAAATATAATCATTAATTTAAAAAGGAAATAAGAAAAGAAAAACAGGTTAAAGCCTTTCAAGAGGAAACAAATGAATTCATTTAATTTCAGGAAAAACAGATGCAAGCATAATTAATAGAATATAAGAGATGGAAGAGAGAACCTCAGTTGTAAAAGATACAATAGAAAAAACTGATATATCACTCAAAGACAATGTTAAATCTAAAAATTCCTGACAAAATCATCCATAAAATCTGGGATATAATTGAAAGTCCTCTACCTTCACATTGGGGAGTAGGAACTCTGCCAGGCAGATGAAACATGGAAAGCATGACTGTATTTACCCAGTGTCATCAATGGGTGCTAGGATTGTAGGAAGCACTGATACACTTTTCAGTGGTAGGGAGAATGCAGCCTAAGATGGAGACCTTGGCCTGAATTAGAAACAATGCAGGTTGAGGCTGAAGCTGGTGTTCCCTAAGTCCTGGGCATCCAGTTGCTGCTGGAAATCAGGTAGTGTCCACAACAGAGAGTGTCCACAGGCCTGTGATAAGGAGACTTGGGCCAAGTGTTTACAAACTCTTGGGTATCCAGATGCCATTGGAAGTCACAGGGAGTTGGGATTGGAGCATAGAAGGGTCTTCTCTGTTCTGATTTATGTGATCATTGGTCAAGTTCCTATATGGGAAATATAGTCACATATTCCAGGTTAGGTGTCTTGGTCGGGAGTAGAGAAATGCCTACTGTTCTCAGATGAATGATGGGCTCTCTTAAGCCATCCAACCATACCAAGTTTCCTGGCATGGTCCAATGCCCCACAAATCTAAGAATAATTAAGAATAGAAGAAGTTGAAGAATACCAGTTCCTTGGACCAGAAAGTATTTTCAACAAAAATATAGACTTAAACTTTCCTAACCTAAAGAAAGAGATGCTTATAAACATATTTTAAAAACTTATAAAATACCAATTAGGCTGTACCAGAAAAGAAAAACCTTCTCAGTGCATAATAAGCAAAACATAAGATCTACAGAAAAACAGAAATAATATTAAAAGCAGAAACAGAATATCTCCAGGTAGCATATAAGGGCAGACCTATCAAAATAACACACAACTTCTCAAAAGAGAGTCTAAAAGCTAGAAAGGCTTAGACAGATATCTCACAACCTCTAAGAAACCACAGATACTAACCTAGACTATAATACTCTTCAAAACGCTTAGTAACCATAAAGGGAGAAAACAAGTTATTTTAAACCAAATTCAAATTAAAAATAATCTATCCACAAATCAAGCCCTAGAGGAAATATTAGAAAAAAGCTCCAAACCAACAAGGATAATTATTTCTAATAAATCAAAGAAAATATGTAATTCCATACCAGCAAGAAAGGGAAGCACACACAAACACACACAGACACAGACACATACACACACACACACACACACACACACACACACACACACAAACACACACACACACACACACTAACACTATCAATATCAAAATAACAGGAAGTAATGATCACTCATCTTTAATATCTTTCTACCTCCATGGATTCAATTCCTCAATAAAAGGACACAGATTAACAAAATGGATGACAGAACATGATCCATCATTATGCTGCATATAAGAAACATACCTCAGCAATCAAAATAGATATTATATCAGAGTAAAAGGCTAGAGAAGGTTTTCCAAGCAAATGGACCCAAGAAGAAAGCTAGAGTAGCAATTCTAATATCTAGTAAAATAGACTTGTATCCCAAATTAATCAAAAGAGACAGACAAGCATGCTTCGTACTCATCAAAGAAAGAAAAATCTACCAAGATTGTCATGATTCTAAATGTAGTCTAAATGAATTGAAAATTACATCTTTTTTGAAATTTATAGCAAGTGTTAATAACATTTTGATTCACTGTTGTTATAAATTGGAAGTAATCAAATTGTCCTTCAATGGATGAGTGAAAAATCCAACTCTCCTAATTTATACAATAAAATATTAATTGATAATAAAATTAGTATAATATTGACATAAACATTAGGGCCATAATCAACCAATTTTGATGGTGTTTAAGGGCTAATCTATGAGACAGAAACCATACCCAACACTCCAAAAGTGACCAAGGACTAAGAACAAACAAGTCATGGTCCCAGGGAGAAAAACTTTTAGAAATACTTTGCTAAAAGAAAATAGTAATACTGGGTGGTGGCTGCGCACGCCTTTAAACCCAGCGCTTGGGGGGGGGGGGCAGTGGCAGGCAGATTTCTGAGTTTGAGGCCAGCCTGGGCTACAGAGTGAGTTCCAGGTCAGCCAGAGGGATCCAGAAAAACCCTGTATCAAAAAGCCTAAATAAATAAATAAATAAATAAATAAATAAATAAATAAATAAAATGACTTGAATGTTTGGGTGGAAGGAAAGAGTCTTTGCAGTGGGGAAGGGAAAGAAAACAGCTTCAACTTTTCCATTCTAGTTTGGGCCCACAGTATAAACAGATAGTTTTTCCACATTGAAGAATAATAATCCCTTTATCTAGCCAGTCTGAAACCTTGGGTAGAAAGTAGGGAAGGTGTTGGGTAGGTGGAAAATGGAAGGAAGAAAGCACAGAGCAATAGAAAGGAAGGTGGAGTGGTGGGATGGCTTACTGAAACTAAAGGGGCTAAAGACTTCCAATACTCAGCAATGCAGCTTAACATGCAGCTTCCGAGGAGAAATCTTGGGAGAGGAAGTTTGCAGTGGTTCCTAGGCACTAGTCCAGGCTCTGCTCCTGAACCTACCATTAGCGGTTAAGACCGCAGGCAAATGTACACCCTCCAAAATCTGGCTGAGAAGTTCACCCTTCTTCTAGCTCTGACAGTTGTCTCCTTCAAGCACAGACCTACTAAGCATCATTTGTTCTAGG